>NW_019379587.1:1574609-1587692 GCF_000648655.2 Copidosoma floridanum
TTTTTTTTTTTTTTTTTTTTTTTTTTTTTTTTTTTTTTTTTTTTTTTCATCATGAAGGGGGGGGGGGTGCAAGTGTGTTTCGTACGCGCATATCTAAAATATTTTAATCAGGCCAAACTCGAAAGTCAATACTTGACCACTGTGTTTCAATTTCCAAGTTAGATCGGCAACGCCTCGATCCGTGTCTACGTTGGGCAATCGGGTTGCCTATCGGTTCACGGTTACGCCAAAGAGAAGATCAATGTTTCACGTAGCGTTTATGTCATACGTTATGATATCGTAGCGTTTGCTCCTTCATCCGATCGTTGAGAAATCGGTATGGTGCACCTCTCGACGACAATGGCCACTTTTGTTTCACAAAAATTCCTCGAGAGACGTCAGTGGATCGGATGAGCTTTTTTTGTTTTGTTTTTTACCGATCGACGGCCGGCCGTTGAGTCCTCACGTTCACCAGAGAGACCGTATCTCAGTCGGAACTGCTGGATCATTGAAGACTTTGACACTTTTTCATGACCTTCGTGCGTGACGAAACAATGTTTTGAAACTCCTGTACATTTGTATTGCGATTGACTTTCTCGGCTGACAAACTTGACCAACAATCCGTGAAAGCACGCGTACGTGCACTTGACCGCGTCCCCCAAATCAAACAAAAAAAAAAGTGAACGAGCTAATGATTGATCTTTAAAAATCCCACGTGTGACGTTTCAGGTGCAACCTGCGCCGGATCGCGAGACACGAGGAGTCGGAGTTCAGCAACGCGAGCATCCTAAACTGCATGGAGAGCTTCGTGCGTACCGTCAACGAGATGGAGGAGACGATCCTGGTGCCGAGCAGGCTGCTCGATCTCGCGGTCGGCGACTCGACCGACAGCGTGTGCCAAAAACCCGGCAAGCACGGCTGCGTCAAGGACACTTTCTACAACACGGATCTATACCGGCTCTACAACATCGTCAATCAGATGAAGGTCGAGCTGCTCTGGTCGCAGGAGAACCCCGACGCTTCGATCGCCGACAACGAGGTGAGGCCCTTTTTTTTCCATTCTATGTACCTGAAAAAATGAATCAATGAAAGATATGTTGACGATGACGATGTAATCCGTAGGGTCAGGAGGAGGCGCAGCGTAGCGGGAGCAACAAGGCGCAGGCCGCCACGGTCCAGGAGCCGGTGCGCCTCGGTCACGCCAGGTATCCCTCGACGACGTCGATGCAGAGCGTCCAATCGGCGAGCTCGACGGTCTCGTCGTCGTTGTCGTCCTCGTCGGCGAGCATGATCATCGGCAGCGGTGGCTCGACCTCGGACTCGGACTCGGACACCGGCATCGAGAACGACTCTGGTCTGGAGAGCGAGGAGCCGAGCGATCGGCTGGCCAACCTCGCGGCCGAGAACTTTAGGCGCCACCTGCGCGGCTTGCACCGCAGCATCGGCCGGATGACCGAGGCCGCGGAGTACCTCACGCTCAGATACCAGGCCGACGTGGGCGGACAGGTCTGATGACGCCGCGGTAGTGACCCCTCCCCCTGACACCTGCACCACCGCCATTAAGCCACCTGACGGCTATCGTTGTTTGTACGGGTGCGTTGATCGAGGATCGCCGCCAGTGTGATTGTTGTTAATCGTCCTCGTCGGGAGTGCGCTTTATGTGTATGGTTGACCCGAGAGACGTGCACATCCCCCTCCTCTACTCTTCTCTTCGTTGACGATCCTCCTGATTTTTTTTTTTTTTTTTTTTTTTTATGAGTAAATAAGTACATAATATATGCATCGTCTCGTCGCTCTCTATACGTCACGGGTGTGACGCTCTTGTACACACACTTTCTTCCTTTTTCTCTTCATCAAGCTCTTCACTTTGCTTTACCGTGATTTTTTCCAAAGACGAACGATGTGTATTTTCTCTCTCTCTCTCTCTCTCTTTCTTTGAAAAAGCCACCTGTCAAGTAAAGAGTAAAGCACACTTTTTCATTCCACATTATTCCAAAGAAACGATTCTTGTTGCATATTCGTTAATTTATACGCCGCGAGTGGAAATGTTAATTTTATTGTTTAGTCATGGGTTGCTTTTTCAAAAATATCCGCAGTGATGTGTCATTGGACAAGAAAGGGACGCGCGCTTTTGTTTTGCAACTAATTTTACGACAGCGCTTGATTGGAATCTGAAAAATAGAGTGTTATCACAAATTTATTGCTTTGTTGTTTCATTGTTGTGAAACTTTGAAATTACCAGATGAAACTTACCCTACAGCCACCGAGAATCCAATTCTGCGAGCATGTGCGATAATATATAAATTTCCTCCCTCGATTTATCGTTGAATTTGTTTTGACTTGTTATCACGCGCAAAACTGTTTCTTCGCTGGTGGTGAGCTGCACTATCTAGATTAGAATATCAGAATACCCCCCAAGGAGGAAAAAAAAAGAAAGTGTTATTGGATGCGGCAAACAAAAGCAAGTGCAAGTGTGTAGAAACAAAGTGGTATCGGACGCGCGCACGGCGGGATCGAGAGAGGGTGCAATAATAAGTTGTGTCACGTTTGGCGATATCGTGCACTTTTGTAAGAGGATTTATTTCTGTAGTTGCGCGTTTTGTGTGTGTGTATGTGTACATGGCGTCGAATGCATGAATATTTGCGTAAGAGAATGAATAACTATCATACCACGTGTGAGTGTGGAATAAAATATTGTCAATGCGAGGTGAAGTGACATTCATTGGAAATAAAGTTGATAATGTGCGGGTGGTGCGTGGGGCCGACTTTTTACGCCCCAAAGGTGGACGTATATATTATTTTTGTGTATATAGGAATAAGGAGACTTTGGAGAATTGTTTCGGTTTATAAGAATGTTTAGGAGATGGGCGATGTTCAAGTCACAAGCGACTTTATTTTTTTTTTTATTTTTTTACAAATTTTTCTTTCGAAAGAATCAAAATACAAAGAGAAGTGAAAATTCACAATTACTTCATGTTTCATGGGTGTTTGCTAGTAGAAGGGATAATTTATTTTGATTCAATGGGACACTGTCCACACATCATTTAATTAAATGATTACTTCCTCGCAGAGATAAAGATTACAATTGGGGATTCAATGGTCTGTACATAGAGATAGATTTCGTTATTTATTTTTTTCTTTTCAATTTTTTATCATCCGCTGCTCTAAACTTTTAAAGGTAAATAAATGTAATGTATACACACATATATACATACATGCATATATGAAATATAAACTTTGAGTTTCAGCTCTGCGATGCAAACTTATGCCAATGTCGTAATCTTTTGTATGGAAATATAAAAATATAAATAAAGAAAATGTCTAATCAACCACTTAAACATTATTCATGAGTAACGTCGTGTTCCATGCTTTGAATTCTTTGGTGCATCTGAAATTCGATTACATGCATGAGTTAAGATGAACTGAAAAAAACTTGAAAAATAAAAAAAGCGTTACATAACAATTTTGTTATTGTAATTAGAAACGCTGATCATTAAAAATAGCATCGTCAAACAGCAGAGCTAAATTTGCACATTTTTCGTCTGTACATATTGTATTGTAAATAAGTCTGAGGTTCAGTAATATTTAAATTAACAAATACAATACCTTTTGCCTTTTTAATATATGTATAGTCGAGGCACACCGCGTGCCATTCAAGTTTTATTTTAAGGATAATCTGATTGAACAGTACAAAAGTGCATGTAAAAAATGAACTCGAAGTCAATCAATCTTTTTTGAAATTATTATTAAAAAAGCTGGAATTAATAGTTTTATTTTTTGTTTCTCATTTTTGCACATGCTTGATATATTTTAATAAAGAAACGAGATGTAGTTTGAGAAATAAAAGACAACTATTGATTCTAGCGAGTAACTTGGATTTATAAGATAAACATTAATACAACTGAATTAGGAATTTGAAATGTTAAAATGTAATTTGCGATAGTATTTTAAAGTTTATCTACTGGTGAAAAATAATAGTCGTAATATAATAAAAAGAGTTTTTGGGAAAATATGATTTCAACACACTCACATGCAGAGGAGTGTAGCCAGCTGTATCTCTGCAGTTGACACTGGCATAGTGGTTAAATGAAAAAAAAAAAAAAAAAAGAGTTAGAACGGATTAAAAACAATACATGTGCATTCCAAGTAGCAAGATTGACGCAACATGACTAATGATTTGAACTTCATTCGCGTTTCGAACAAAGAGATTTGGGATTGTTATTGTTACCGCATAGACTATGATCATAAATGAAATATTTATTCTGACGAAAGGATATAAAAAATGATTTATTCCATTAGTCTAGTCTAAGTCTATGGAATGAGGATTGTTTTAGTGTATGTTATTCTGTAATTAAATGCGTCGTTGTAAAATCTTATATGCATAAATAATAAAAATTCTTTTGTTTAAACAGTGGCATTTTGTAACGTGACAAGACAAAGCGAACGAGTGAATTTTCAATTACCACACTGTCATGTCAATCGTGTACAACTTGATAGAATAGTGATAATAAAATTTTCATTGGTTCTTTTCAGAATATAACGTCTTTTCATTTATTGTCTTACTATTATAAAAATGCGTCGGATCGGTAAAACGTATCATACAATGCTTATTAAAGTATGTGTTAAAATATAAATGTATGTTTATCATAAATATATGATATTATGATTAAAAAATTCGTTAAAATTTTTATAAAATCTTTTTTAAAAGATCTATAAAAATTTAATCAGTTCGTTCATTAAATATTACATGTAACAAATCAAAACAATAAATAGTTCATGAATCATCAGCTGATGTTAACAGCCGTTACCAATTCTCGAATGTTGGCATACTCTGGATCACTGCTAAAAATATCTATCAGTTCCTGGAACGTTGGCCGATCCGAGGAGTCATAAGACCAACATTTTTGCATCACTTGATAAACGTTATCTGGACACTTTGGCGGTTGTGAGAGTCGTTCGCCTTTCTCGACGAGATCAATCACCTTTGAAATATCCATTGGTGAAACTGTTTGAATTGGCTCATGTATAGATATAAAGATTAAAAGTGTACTCACTTCAACACCACGCAAAGTTCCATACGGCTGTTGCCCGTAAGAAAACATTTCCCATAAGGTAACACCGTAACTCCAAACATCACTTGCATGTGAGAACGTACCAAAATTGTAAGACTCTGGAGCATACCTAAAAATAAAATATACTGTTGTAAGAATTTCAGGTAGGTGAATATTTGAGTCTGTTACAAAAACGCAAACCATTTTATCGGCCATTTTCCTCCTGCTGTGGCTGTATAGTAATCACTTGAACCAAACGTTCTGGAAAGACCAAAATCACTTATTTTTGCTTGATATTTCGAGGCCAATAAAATATTTCTAGCTGCCAAGTCCCTGTGAACAAGCCTCAGTTCTTCCAAGTACCTCATTCCTTTAAAAAATACAAGAAATTAAACTTTATTTTGTAAATTCTTCTTCAAACAAAGCTTTACATACCGCATGCAATTTGAGAAGCCCAAATTTTAAGCTCGTAACTTGGGCTGATTCTATCAGCAAATTCCAAAAGATATGCTAGCATCGAGCCAAGAGAAACTAACTCTTGCACCTTTTAAAAATAAATTTATATTTTTAAGAACGTATGAAATAATGGAATTTTTTTGACTTTTCTTACCATTAACAATGGCGGTCCTTCTGAAAAACCAATCAATTTGACAATACAATGATGATTAAGCGTCATCATTAATCGAGCTTCTCTCAAAAACTCCTCGCGAGTAGCGACGTTATCCGTGTCTCTCAACATTTTTATTGCTACGGGATCCTGTGTACCACACGGCGAATCGTAAAGTCCCTCGTACACAGCACCGAATTCTCCCTCCCCTAATACTTCTCCGAGAATTATATTCTCTCCCGGAATGAATACTACAAAAAGTAGATTTGAAACACTTTATTTTTTGTTATGCTCAAATGTAATAACTACATTACAACACTTATACCTTTATTTATTGGCACAGAATCATTTTCATCATCATTATCATTTTTTACGATTGCTGGTACAGCACTATGAAGATCACTATTATTATTATTATTATTATAATTGTTGGCACTATTGTTATCGATTTGATTAGAACAACTTGAATGCAAGTATGGCTTTTCCAATAATGGCTCGGGAACGGCTCTAGGAATGGAATTCTTTTTTTTCTTCAGAGTATCCTGTTTAAAAAAAATATTTTTATTTTTTTCAATAAATAAATTTGTTTATGTAATGTAATATCTCACTCCATTAAATATTGATGGAGGCATCTCAGGAATTGGGGGCTTGGGTACTGGTCTAATGTTATGAATTAAAGGTCCAGGAAGCCCATCTGGCATACACCGATAATGTTCTATGACGTGTTCCAAAGAAGGAAGATATGGCCCATTATCAATGAAGAGAAAGTTTTTCTGTAATCAGTAGTAGTTTAGGTATTAATACCCAAAAGCTTGTCTTAAATAATTCCTTTTCTATTATCTATTATTAAAAACAAACCTGCTTCTGTATTTGAAAGTGATAAGCTTGTTTATTGTACATCACTGTGAGAACGCGGATTCCATCGTGTCTTTCACTCAATCGAACCAAAAACGATCCATCAACATCTCCATTCTTGTGCAAAAGATTAATAGCTTCCATTCTATCCAGAGTACCGTGGTACCAGTCACACGTTTGTTCTCTTGTCGGTTTAACATAATTCCCTACAATAAAATAAAGTATTATTATATTAAGCACCTCCTTAGTTTGTTAAAAAATTTGTTGAAAAAAAAAAAAAATGTTTACGTATGATTTTCTCGCACTCCAAATGGCCATTTTGCTTGGCAAGGTCAGCAGGTACTTCATCGTCTAATGTTCGTGGATTAACTGGTGCATTTGCTGAGAGCAAAATTTCTATTACTTCACGGTGACCTCGGCTTGCAGCTTCATGCAATGGCACCATTCCCGTTTCCGTATGACGTGCTTGAATATTTGCGCCTCCAGCAATTAATATTTGTACAGTGTTTGGAAGATTGCTTTGGCAAGCATACTAAAGGGAGTTATTAACATATTAGTAGTGCATTAAATTAATTAGTATTACAGACAACAGAAATTACTTTTATCTTTATCTCAAAACATTACTATAAAAAATTTTCAGAAGAAGACTTGTACGAAATTTTACCTGGCTAACCTGGCTTGCAATAAAATCCTACTTTTTTATTGTTAAGCTTTTTTTAAAAAAACAGGACAGATGTATGTAAGTCGTAATATAATAAAAAGAGTTTTTGGGAAAATATGATTTCAACACACTCACATGCAGAGGAGTGTAGCCAGCTGTATCTCTGCAGTTGACACTGGCATTGCTCTGAATGAGCTTGGTTAATATTTCATCTGCTCCATCTTTGGCCGCTAAGTGAACTGCTGTTTGGCCAAGCTGATTCTTAGCATCTAAGCTTCTGTAGCCGCACTTGAGAAGCTCTGATACAATTGTGTAGTTTTTCTAAAACGGCGGGTTTGCTTAGGTAACAAGGAAACCACTAATCGATTCATTAAAAACAAAAAAACAAATACCTGTATAGTGGCCCTGTGTAAAAGATTCATGCGTCCATGTCTTCGTGTATCATGTGGTGGTGGATTACCTTTAACAGGTGTTTTTAATACTGTCACGAGCCCATGATTTTCTTCCTGATAATACTCAATAAGCGTGTCTAGACCGTGTATGGTTGTTTCATCATCTGGAACGTAATAAGTATGCAGATAAGCATGTTTGAACTTTTACAACTCTATTTACAGTCAACAAAACTGCATTAAATTGATTTGTTACAAAAAAAAGTAAATTACTACCTATAGAGAAAAAAGCGTCCTCTCCGTGCTTTCTAATCTGGTAATGTACCACTCCACCATTGTACAATGCTGAAAGGACATAATCTCCCAACGACGAGCTGCTTTCCCTCACAAGAAAAGTCCCATCCTCGAGATGATCTGAAAGATGCAGTGCAGTGTTTAACTACTAGCATCCCAGAGACAAAACATACAATGAACACAAACCTTTGACCAGCAAGTTTTCAGCATCCTCTCTTGATAGATTCTCGTGATACCAGCAAACATCATCCTCGGTACTCATGGCTGGAGCACGAAATCTATTTAAAACTCTTTGGTGTATAAAACTAGACAGACTATAAACTCAAAAACTACGAAGTTGAAACGGGTAAGTAATTAGCAAGAGATACGTGCGTTCCCAGATAGCACGACAATTCTTGAACAGTAGCAGCAGCAGCAACAATCTCGTGATCGTTTTTTAACATCAGGCCCATTGTGTTTTTAATCTTTTTCCGGAGCATTTGTCATCGCTCGGACTGTCACCGTCACCTGGGTGAGTAAAGATACTCTTATGTTTGCAATACACATTACACCCTCTCTCTTACCCCACTCCCACTGTCTCCTGTCCAGTATACATATGTCAACATATATATGTTACTAGACTAGATGGGTCATGGAGTCTCTTACACACTCACAATCGGTAGGTTAGGGTCCTGACTTAATGGGATCTGCAGTACCGTCTCCTCCACACTCTACTAACAGTCACCCGCTAGATGGCGCGGGTTCTGAGTTATTCAGCCTGATTAGCCTGAACTGCCTGAAGCTCGAAACTCGAAACTTGGCGGCGCTGGCCAAGAAAGTGGTTGTAAGCGCGGGCTCGCACCAGGTCGTCAGGACGTCAGGTCCATTTGTTCATCTTCGTTGAATAACTGTCTCCTACCAAAGAAAAGGCTGAGCATCCGCAATGGGTGACAGGGACAGTGGTAAGTAATAATGTTTTACGGTTAACTAACATTTAATTTCACGCCAAGGTACAAGACTACGCGGGAGATCTACAAGGTTAGAAGATTGAGAGTCGGCATTGGCATCTGACACACACACACACACACATACACATGTACTTATCGTACCGGAGGGTCGCCGGGGATGTTAAGCAATTGCAAGCATGTTTTCCCGCGGTTTTAGGGACTAAAAAAACTGTTGCTTCACTTACTGACTTTGTATTGATTTCAATTACAGAATAATTGGTTAACTACGAGAATTTCCTTCACTTTTTTTCACGAAAGGTTTTTGTACAAAAACAGTGAGCAAACTAACACCAAGAAGCCCATTATTTACCTTTGTCACCTTTGCAGGTGCAAATTACTCAATTGTTATTTGCGATTACAGTATCTTTTTGAATCCAATCGTTAATCGTTAATTTTTGCTCCAGTTTCTAAATCAAAATATGTGCTAGGTACCTTAATATGCCTAAAATTCAAACCTTGTATTTAGTTGTCATTTTCAACAAAATTATGTACTTATAAGAAACATGAAACAATTTTTTACTTGTAAATGCAGGTGTTAGACTTACAGAAATATCTTAGCTTAATTATTGATTGAATTTTACACAGAAACCTTTGATGACGCTGTTGAGGAACGCGTCATAAATGAGGAGTACAAGATTTGGAAGAAGAATACTCCCTTCTTGTATGACCTTGTTATGACCCATGCCTTGGAATGGCCTTCATTAACAGCTCAGTGGTTGCCGGATGTAACCAAGCCAGAAGGCAAGGATTACACAGTACACCGACTTATCCTTGGCACGCATACATCCGATGAGCAAAATCATCTATTAATTGCCAGTGTACAGTTACCGAATGAAGATGCGATTTTTGATGCTTCACACTATGATAATGAGAAGGGAGAGTTTGGAGGATTTGGATCAGTGAGTGGTAAAATTGAAATCGAAATTAAAATCAATCATGAAGGAGAAGTCAATAGAGCCAGATATATGCCTCAAAATCCTTGTGTCATTGCAACCAAGACACCATCCAGCGACGTTCTAGTTTTTGACTATACTAAGCACCCAAGTAAGCCAGATCCCAATGGAGAATGTCATCCAGACTTACGGTATAACATCTATTGTTATTGATATTGATATTAAAAATTACAACAAATTAATTGAATTATTGGTTTTCCTAAAGGTTACGCGGTCATCAAAAGGAAGGCTATGGACTCTCTTGGAATCCAAATCTTAATGGATACTTGCTGAGCGCTTCGGACGACCACACGATTTGCTTGTGGGACATAAACGCCACACCAAAGGAAAACAGAGTAATTGATGCCAAGACTATATTTACAGGCCACACGGCTGTTGTTGAAGATGTTGCCTGGCACTTACTTCATGAATCCCTGTTTGGCTCTGTGGCTGATGATCAAAAATTGATGATCTGGGACACGAGGTAAAAAATAGTTTTGCATTAGTTGGGCCATAAAATTTATTTTGAATATAAGTTTATAAATAATGTATGATTAACTTGTATAATATTTACTTACAGATGTAACAACACAAGCAAACCGAGTCACACGGTTGATGCTCATACAGCAGAAGTGAATTGTCTAAGTTTTAATCCATATTCCGAATTTATCTTAGCAACTGGAAGCGCTGATAAGACTGTAGCTCTGTGGGATTTGCGAAATTTGAAATTGAAATTACATTCATTTGAATCTCACAAGGATGAGATCTTCCAAGTCCAATGGTCACCTCATAATGAAACGATTCTTGCTAGCAGTGGCACAGATAGAAGATTACATGTCTGGGACCTTAGTAAAATTGGAGAAGAACAGTCTAGTGAAGATGCAGAAGATGGACCTCCTGAACTTTTGGTTAGTATTTGGTTGTGTTTCCTAATTTTTGTTCATACACCGTTATTTTATTGTCTAAGGGTTAAAGTTGGCTATAAATACTTCATTGTTATTTATATGTATTATAGTTCATCCATGGAGGACATACTGCTAAGATCAGTGACTTTTCCTGGAATCCAAACGAGCCTTGGGTCATTTGTTCTGTGTCTGAAGATAACATAATGCAAGTTTGGCAGATGGCTGAAAATATTTATAACGACGAAGAGCCAGACACGCCTGCCAGTGAGCTCGAAGTTGCAGGAGCGATTAATTAAGTGGCTACCCGCAAAAACATTCATACTTTTTTATTCATCAAACATTATTTAACAATTGTGTTATTCCATTTCTTCAATATGAGTTAATGAGAACTAATTTTGTAAGCTCATAAACTTGAATATTTAACGAGTGTTTGTATGTAATGTTTTTAATTAAGTGTCAAAACTATCATACATGCATTAGAAATGTAACGATTAATATTCTGTAAACCAACTGTCGATATTTTTTTAAGAGTTATTAAAAAATAATGGAAAATTATTTTACATTGTGTGAAATTTGATTTCATAAATAAACCTGAAATAATGAAGATTGATATAAACGCTTGAGTTGAAGTCATTTGTTTTTAATTAATATTTTTATTTTATCGAAAAAGAGCTTTTTAAAGCTTCATGAATGTACCAATTTACAGTAACGAAATCTCTCATACAGCTGTGATGGAAAGTTCTTGGTAGATTTGAGCAAGTAATGATCCGTTTTCACTGCGATCACTTTCGGGACTGCTAAGTGATATCATGTCCTCTGAGTCAAAATCTGATAATCTGCCGAAGAAAAAACAAATTAATTTCTTTGTAGCACGAACACATATTAGACTATCACACTAATAGTAAGAATACCATTTAAAAAAAAGCATTGCAGCATATATTACCAGCGTTTCGAAGCTGAGTGAGAACGGCTACATGTATGCAAAACAAAAACTTCGACATGCAATTACTTTACCATGCAACAGTTGAATCAGAAATGAGCGTGAAAGTATTACCGTTTTACAGGAGTTTTTTGGCATCGAATCCCGTCGAGTAATCTCGAAATGGGAATCGACGTATCTGGACGGAAAATCTGCAAAAAATTGTATACATATAAACAACAAATCATCTAGCAAAAACTTTGATAACGAGAAAGTTAAACCATTGAGTATAATTACATTAACTGATGCATTTCGCAATTCACGAAGATCAATGTTGCGAAACAAATCGTGAAATATAAGCTCTTCTATGCTGGGATAAACGGCCCCCGGTGCACGTCGATCAAATATAAATTCTAAACAATCTGATACCTGCGCAATATCGAATAAATCGCTTTTATCGTACAGAAAAATGGATAATACATATGTATATTTATTTTTAATCCAGTGAATTAATAGCACGCACCTGAGGATATTTATGAATATCGGCAAAGTTGGCGGCAGTCGGTTCAAAAGTGCAAAGCTCGTAGCCGGCTGTCATCTCGAAGAGCATGTGACCTTTTTAATAATACGCAAGTTGTTTTATACACATATTTTTACGAAAGAAAATAAAGAATTAAAAATTGCTACCAATCATAAAACAATACATACCAAAGCATATAACATCAATAGAATCGGGTGCAAGAGGATGCTGTTGTGGATGATGATGATGATGATGATGATGATGATGATGAGAAGAAGGATGTTGCTTGAGACCAGCCGCAGTGTCGTGCAGCCTGGACGCGATAACGGGGTGGTTGCGACTAGTGAAGCCCAGCAAGCTGTTCTCGAGGGCGGCAAGTCGAGCCACCCCGTTCTGGACGATGACGTTGCCGGAGTGCAGGTGCGCCACTGTCGGGAAGTCGCGTTCCTTGAGGAAGACCAGAGCCTCGAGCACTTGGCGGCCCATCCGCTGGATCTGCGGGATCGGAAGGCCTTTGCCCCGGCTACCGTACTTTTGCGACCAGTCCTCGTTCCAGCAGTTGCGCTCGATCTGCACCATATAGGACAGAGTAGAACACGGGTTAAAACGTTTCTGCTTATTATTTATTTATTTATTTATTTATTTATTTATAGAATTTACGGGCCTTAGGCCCAATTACAATGAAATAACACATAATAAAGTGTGTTGCCGAGCGCAGCACATAACAGTTAAGTAGATAGTGCAGTAACATAATTATAAAATAGAAAACTAACTTGAAATATAGAAAGCATAGCAAATAACGAGTAACTTTAAAAACGAAAATAATAATGTACATACAATGTGTCAACGTAATTAGTAAATATGCATGAGTAGTGGTATATAATTTCGAGATCAAATAAAATGTTGAAATATTAAATATTAATTAATATTGTTAATACTGTTATTAGTTAACTGTACTAATAACAGTTTAAATTAGTATTAAATA
>NW_019379587.1:1599269-1665009 GCF_000648655.2 Copidosoma floridanum
AAAAAAAAAAAAAAAAAA
This sequence comes from Copidosoma floridanum, assembly GCF_000648655.2. Next base: position 1,599,288 of record NW_019379587.1, read on the forward strand.
AAAAAAAAAAAAAAAAAAAAAAAAAAAAAAAAAAAAAATGTATGGGTATACTTACGCCGTAGATGATGTCCTTGATGCTGCCCTGATTGATGGGCTGTACGAGCACAACGTAATCCTGGTCTTCGTACTTGACGAACTCGAGATCAAGAATCGGACAGATGTAGGGATGCTGGAGCGTGAGGAAGAGCTTGTTCAGGACATCGCGCGTCGATGGCTTGATGCTGAGGCTGCAGTTGCGGTTGAGCGGCGCGAGGGTCAACAGCCGGTCTGTCTTTAGCAGCGTGTCCTGCACCACGAACCAGTGCTTGTCCACTCGGGAGCCTATTTTATTTTATTTTATTTTTTTTAAATTATTTATACGCAAGGGTTTTTGGTTTTTCATGCACGAGAGATTTTTTGCTCGGTAGTACATTGATTTTTCCTTCGTCGGGCCAAGGTGGTGGTGCGCGAGGCGAATAACGATTTTGCAATGGTAACGCCGGAGTGGGTGTATTTTCGGCCCGAGTGCGTGCTTAACTTTTGAGATCTACAATCTAGATTGCAATATGTACTTGGCGGTGTAATTATCTCGCTCCGGAAAGCTCGTAGGAGTTTGTGTGTACCGCTCTGGCATGATACGAGCATTCAAAAAGTATACACTTAGATTTTAACGTTAAGAAAAAGTAATTTCGATTACACGCGCGCGCCTCGAAGTTTTTCCAAGCGCAAAACGCAAAATGAAAGGGAAAATAAACAATAGGAGAAAAGTACTTGTACGGTAAAAAGAAACCGTGGCGTTTGACGATAAATATTAGGTGGGAGAACAAGTAGGTGGTTAAGAAAAGCTCAAAGAAAATTAGCTTTCGATGTTTTATCCTGTAACGAAACTCAGTTCGATCGGATGTGTGAATGGCATGTGTGTGTGGTGCTTACACGGCTTTTACTTTTACGTCACGCTGCGCTGCTACTTATATTTATTTTTGCGCTGTCGCTAGTGTCGCTTCTATTCCAATCTCTTATATCGAGCTTAAAAGTTTTTCATTGTTTTTCCCCGTGTGATGTAAAATAATAAATATATTTGATCTGCCTGATAATCGTTGAGCTTAATTTTTTTTTTTAACTGGTGGTGCGTGGTGCTCTAGTTCGAGTTGGAGTTGGAGGTCAAGTAAGCTGTGACAACTACAACAAAACGCGTGTGTAGAGTAGGATTCTCTCTTCGCTTCGAGGTTAAGACCGTCTGTTGTGGTAAAGTTTTTAAATAAAAATAGTACCGACCGCATCAAGTCTCCTTCGTAAACGAACCAAATTTTCTTATCATACTTGAATCTCTTGTTTCAGGAAGTCGGAGCAATTGGAAGTTTATTTTTTAACATTTGACAATAGTTCGTGACGAAGAGAATGGGCAAAAAGAACAAGGAGAAAAATCTCGGCCGAGCTCTGATCAAGGATCGTTTCGGGTCCAACAAACGCCGCAGAAATAATGCTGATTCGTTTCTTCATACTGTGGATATGCAGGATGGCTACGACTGGGGTCAGCTCAATCTTCAGTCTGTAACCGAGGAGAGCTCCTTCCAGGAGTTCCTTCACACGGCTGAGTTGGCTGGAACCGAATTCCAAGCAGAGAAGCTGAACATCAAATTCGTCAATCCAAAGAGTGGAGTTGGTCTACTGACCAAGCAGGAACACGACCAAGTCATCCAGTCTCAGGAGAAGAACAAGGAGCTCCTTAAAATTCCAAGGCAGCCTCTGTGGGATGAGAATACGACAGCAAACGAGTTGCAGACTAAGGAGAAGGAAGTGTTTTTGGAGTGGAGAAGGAGGCTTGCTCTGTTGCAGGAAGAGGAGGGCTTGTTATTGACACCGTATGAGAAAAATTTAGAACTATGGCGGCAGTTGTGGAGAGTTATTAGGCGCAGCGATGTGGTTGTACAGATTGTTGATGCTCGTAATCCGTTGCTGTTTAGATGTGAAGATTTAGAAAATTACGTCAAGGAAATAGATCCAAATAAGTTAAATATGATTTTAATTAATAAGGCTGACTATTTGACTGAACAACAAAGAAAAATTTGGGCGGAGTACTTTATGGAAAATAAGATTAGGGTGGCCTTTTTCTCTGCTACATTGGCTGCTCAGAAAGAAACCATTGAAGAAACCATATCCGAGGAAGAGGAAAGGTCTGAAGAGGAAGATTCCATCGAGGGAAGTGATATGGAGTCCATATATACCTCAGACTTCATCGAAGAGTCAGAGACATTTTTTGAGGAATCAGAATATGAGAGCGCCACTGATAACTTGAATCTCACTACAGTCAAACGTTTGGAAAATCTCGAAATCGATGAACCCATTAAAGAAGAAATTGATTTTCATTCTGCTGAAATTCATAACTCAGCTGAATTGTTGACCAGAGAAGAACTAATAACTTTGTTTAGAACAATGTACCCACTAAAAACTTACATGAAAGGAGTGACCACAATTGGCTTGGTGGGCTATCCCAATGTGGGTAAGAGTTCAACAATAAATGCTTTACTAATGGACAAAAAAGTATCAGTCTCAGCAACACCGGGAAAAACAAAACACTTTCAAACTTTATACTTGGGCAAAGATGTGTTACTGTGTGATTGTCCAGGTCTTGTGATGCCCAGTTTTGTCTGTACCAAAGCTGATATGGTACTCAATGGCGTTTTGCCCATAAATCATTTGAGAGATCATGTTCCATCGGTAAATTTACTAGGCACACTGATTCCAAGGCACGTCATAGAAGATCTGTATGGAATAATAATTCCACTACCGATAGAAGGAGAAGATCCAGACAGGCCTCCACTGGCTGAAGAGATTTTGAATGCTCACGCATTTAACAGAGGATTCATGACGCAAAATGGACAGCCCGACTGTTCGCGTTCAGCCAGGTATGTTCTCAAAGATTTCATCATAGGTAAACTTTTGTATTGCGTCGCCCCTCCAGGCTATGATCAACAAGAGTTCCATACGTTCCCACCCAAACGGAGAAAGGATATGACTCATAAGCAGTTACCACCTAGAGTAGCAAGAGCCATTAAATCTCTGAAAAAGACTGCCGAGGATATCGACAGAAACTTTCAGTTATCAGAATCAGGAAATGAGGCGTTTCGAAAATGTAGAAATGGCGTGCATGTAAAAGGTAAATCTATTATTGGACACATCAATTCTATGATGTCATTGAATAGTACTGGAACCGCAGTCGTGGGATCAAACGCAAGTCTTTATCCTGGCACAATAGATGGAACTGAATCAATGATGGGTTCTACTCTAAGTATTTCAACTAGTTCAGCTGACAAACCATGGAGAAGACGCGAGAAAAAGCAGCGTGAAAAAGGAAGGAGACTCTATGCTCATCTCGACCAGCACTGAAGTAATTAGTTTTAACAATTTTTTGTTTTTTAATTTCAATTATTGTTACGCTACTGTCACCATTATTCGATGGCCGTAGACTTTTACTGTATGATTGAAAATGTTTGATTACGTTAGCAAAGATTTTGATGCAATATTTAGATGTTTGTTCATGTACATATATATGTATACTTATTAATTTTGTACATTACATTTGTATATTATTATTGGCTAATTTATTGGGTCAAAGTAAGCAGTCCCCAATAATTTTGGCATAGAAATAAAGAATCCATAGTTGTTACTACTGTCTTGTCAATTGTAAAACGTTCCTCATTCAACAAAGTTGAAAATAAACATTCTTTTAGCTTAAAATGTATGAAAATAAATGAAAAAGAAACGAGTTCACGGCTGCTGCTGGGCGACAATGAATGCTAAAGATGTATAGCCGCGCACTTACCTAATTGTATGAAACGCCAGCAGATAAAAAGTTGGCGCTTCAGCATTATTCAACAATAGAGTTATTTTCGCTTGTGTGAATCAAAAATTTAATTACCAACTTATATACGTACATAATCAATAAAAAGGTAACCGATCTTGATGCACAAAATGAAAAAAAAAAAAAAAAAAAAAAAAAAAAAAAAAAAAAAAAAAAAGGGTCCTTTATGCTGCCTCAGTCGCGTCTTCCCGCCGTAAAAATACCCCGGCGGTCGATACTTCAAAAACCCATTCTCCACTCGCCCCGATCGCGGTATTCACTTTGTACGANGAAAAAAAAAGGGTAGTCGAAGCACGGAATATGAGTCAAGCCCAGCAGCACGTGCTTGCAAGTGCAATAGTCCTCGCGTTGCTAGTCGTCCTCTGCATCCACGTGTTTCTGTTCCCCATGTACACCTCGAGTCCAGCCACTCGACGCATCAGGATATCCTCGTACGAGCAAGCCCTGTGCCATGACATTTATTCACGGGCAGTCAAGACCGGACACGGTAAGCGCAAAACACCCTCTTGTCCCAAGTACGGCATCATCTCGGCGGTGCAGGGTGGAAGATTGGGCAATCAAATCTGGGAGTACGCTTCGGTCTGGGCCATTGCTAGGTGCGCTTTATTTTTTACCTACATAAAATCGCGGTACCTTATACTTCGCCTGTCGGTATTATACTTGTTACGTATATTATTTTGTACTTTTGTGAATTTTACACGTGTTATGCCATATTGCAGGAGAACTGGACTCGAGCCGTACATGCCGAGATGTATATTGAAAACTTTGGAGGAGTACTTCGAACATCTGAGCATACCATCTCTGAGTAGTATCAACCAGTGCATTATTGACGTCGGCCAGATCGTTAATTCATTGTCGGAGTGGAACAGCACGGAGCAAAACATCATTATTCCAAAGTACGTATGTAGTATATATGCATCTACGCGTCGAAACAGTGAAAAAAAAAAAAACCTCACGACTCGATTTTCGTCACATTGTCTCCCTCGGCGCTTGCAGATACGCGGCTTATTGGTCCTTGATACTGGTGTGGCTGGATGACTTCCGTCAAGAGTTCAAGTTCCAAAAGAGCTTGCGGAGGCACGCCAAAACGGTACTCAAGGAGGCCTCGGCGCGGTACAACCTGTCGAAGCCGACGTACGTGGGCGTGCACGTGCGCCGTACCGATTACATCGACTATCTGTGGCAGAAATTGCGAGTGAGACCGGCACCGGTGGACTATTACTTCAAGGCGATGAATTACTTCGACGAGAAGTACGAGAACGCGATATTTGTGGTTGCGAGCGACAACATAGGCTGGTGCAAGTATCACCTGTTGAGCGCCGATCGCGGTAAGTTTCGACGGATCGTCTTTATTTCCAGCTACGAGGACCCCCGTGGTCCCGGCAAGGATTTGGCAGTGCTGGCGTCTTGCGACCACGCCATCATCGATTACGGCACTTACGGGGCCTTCGGGGCGGTCCTGGCTGCAGGTGAGACAATTGTTTATAACGTTTCTACGCACTTTTCTACTATGATTGCCGAGGCTTTGCCGAATTGGAAAATCATCACTTAAAATACAACGTTTTTACGTACGATTAAGTATACATGCATGGTGTCATATAATAATATACGTGTATTGTCGCCTTCTGCTTTGCCAAGGAGAGACTTTAGTCTGAGGGGCCATTTTTTCACAGCACACAACGTTTTCAAAACGCTGGAAAATAATGTTATTTTCAAAACTCTAAAACGTTTTTACAATGGTTGTTTTTTCGGTAAATTTGTGAAAAGGCTACAAAAACATTGACAATGTCTGCTGCTTTTATTGACTAAAAAAATTACACCTTTCGACCTCTTTTGTCTTAATTTACATGTAGTGAGTGGCCAAATTAGGTTTTACCATAGAAACGACAAGGCGTAAAGTGTTGTAATTATATATCTAGACTAAGCCATTTTATATAGTACTCTGTTGCTATTTATAAAAATAAATCAAAGTATACAATATCGTTGCTAAAAATTATCATAAAATATGGCTTAGTCCTGATGAGCTTTAGGCGAATTTTTATTTTCCATGAAAAGTCACTTATAAGGAATCCAGTAAGTTCTTTTTAGTCACAAAAATCAGCGGACATTTTCGACATTTTTAAAAGGTTTTTCACAACTTTGTCATATAACTTTTGTTTTTTACGTTATAAAGTTATAAAAATAACGTTTTTCAATGTTTTTGTACCGTATTAGGCGTTCAAGGATCACTTCTTGGTGTCAATTTTTTCCATCAGTGAATTTTCCTCCTGTTTTTTATATAATTTCTTTAAATTTTGAAGTTGCGAGTTAAAATTTTTTTGAATAATTGAAAAATATATTTATAACGGACAGTCTAAAAAGTTTCAAGTATTCCTGTGTTTTATATTAGCGCGATTGGTTATTTAATTTGGAAACGAAAAATACGATTAAAAAAAAAATACATGCAAAAATCAAATATATCGATGAAATCAGCGTGGCATTTCATATACAATTCTCGTGATACGATGTGCATTTAATTTTTGCACCCATCAGAAAAAACGTAATATTTACAGTAGAAAAAAAGTCATAGAAAATTAAAAATTGTAGAAAAATCGTGGACCATTTTGTCCTCAGTATTATATTTTGTTTGATTACAAAGATATCTATATACATTCTAAAGTATTTATTTTTTTAACAATCTATGCAGTGACCTCGTTCTATCTGTCGATGGAAACAAAAATAAATGTTAGGAAAGAATCGGAACTAATAATAAGCTAGACAAGGAAAATAAAAGAAATTTAATCTTTGAAATTTACAAAATGAAATTCTATAAACAATCTGTTCTCTTCTTGAGACTTTTGCAATGTACAATGATTTCGTCTGTGATTTTTTCTTATTGTGCCAAAATCATGAAATCTTTAATTATATTCAAATCAATTTATTATATATGTGAAAAATAGCATTCAAAGCTAGTTTACTGTTAATTGTTTGCTACAAAATGTTACGTGTATACAAATATTTAATATATATAATTCCCATATGTCTAGACAGCAACATTATAACAACCCACTCAAAGACACTTTAAAAATTGTTTAAGTAACCTTGACTATTTTTTATAATAAATTTTTTTTAAACTCATTGAGTAGTTACGAATTCTTAAATAAAAGTTTTGTCCGATTATTACAAATAAAACAAAATGATAAAAGTACAAAAAATTAAAATCGTTACGAACAGCAAATTCTCATTTGACAATAACATTTTTCAACTTTGACTTCAATTCAATTACAGACTACAGTATATGTAGACACATATTAGATTGAAAACGTTACTTTTCATCAAAACGCTGTTGTTTTACATGTGAAAAAAATATTTGCGTAGACTCTTATTGCTGCTGTCTAGATATCAAAGTATAATGCTCCTTCTCATAGATAGCAAGTAAAGTCTCTTTATACATTTTGTAATCATGTAAAGCGTGTATATGCACAATATTTTCAGTACTAAAAAATATAAATGATGCACAGCAAATGCGTATATATAAAGTAATATATATGTCTGAGTATGAAGTATATATACTGTGATTGAAAAAAAATGCAAATGAATAGAATCTATTGTTAATAAATATTATTGACGGTTGCACAAAAAAACGTTATATAGTTTAACGTATTCTATAAATTGTATAGAAAAAAAAAAAAAAAAAAAATGAAGAATCAATACGGACATGTATAAATACAATGAAATCTATTAGTGCCAATTTAGCCTCCTCTCGACGAAAGTATAATCACGTGCAGAAGACTATATTTATGCAGCAGTCTATTGCAAACGTATATTCACTGTGATATTAAATGTTGACGTATATGTATGGTAAAACTCATGTATGTTTCTCATGTACAATAAAGTTATTATTTAATGAAAAACGATTTTTTGTAGTTATTTACGTGCAATGAAAGACATTGAAGTGTTTTTTTTTATTTTTATTTATTAGTAGGCATGAATTTTTTGTTATAAAGTATAAATACAAAAAATATTTTTTCGACTTTATTATTAGAACTGGTTTATAAAAATTAGATAACTTTTAATATAATCTTTCGTATACAGCTCTGAAATATAATATATTCTATGAAAATTTTCATTCATTACCTTAATTTTGGAAATTCGAATTTATTTCCATATGTTAAAGCAAACACTCTTTTAAAAGTTTCCACGGCATTGTTAACTTCACAGCAAGGCAGTGGCACATATTTCAATAGGTTACTTATTATCTTCGGTAATTCTATCAATAAATAAGGTTTGTCTTCGATTTCATCTTCGGTTGCATAATCAACGTAATCATTAAAATTTTCCAAAAGCTTTGCTATTTTTTTCTTCTTATCATTACTAATTGACATTATCTAAAATAAAACAGTAGTAAAAATATTTACTAATCTTACTAATACTATGTAAATGAATGTTAAGGTATTGGGTAATAAATTGCGATATAGCTAAATTGATCGACAAAAATTGTCATTTATTTTTAGCTCTACAGATCCCAATGAAAATATGAATTTTTACAATTTAAAGAATGAATTTAATTAACAAATCTTTTATGGTTTTTGTTAATAAATTTTATTTCCAACTCATTTGTTTGATTTTTTTTTTAATTTGTAAAAATAAAAACAATTTTTAATGGATATTTTTTTGATTTAAATTTATTTGAAATCGATTTATTAAAACAAATTCAGTATTTGGACAAAATATAAATTCGCTTTAGGGATAATGTAAAGTGTTTTAATAAAAGTATTATTTTTTAGTGTACAGTCGTGCACGCGTCATTGAAAACTTTGGGTATGTGAATATAATTTAAAGAATATCGTAAAATTTTACATATCTCGAGGGAAAATTTGATTAGCAAAAACTAACGACGGACTCGTTCGGGAAAAGTGGTCAGATCGATTCAACCGGTCCAAACGTGTGCATTTTGTATGTATACATACATAGTTTCCTCAGTACGATCTCGCACTTTCTCGAATAAACCTTTTTTCACGAGTTTTTAATGTCATAAAAGATGTTTTTGTTATTAAAGCGCACTAACATAAGTACATTATTCACAGTGCACGATTTCAAAAAATTAATTTGTAAATAATTAATAAAAAGAGCATGGCTACATTTTTTTAAGTTGTTTTTTGTTTGAAAGAACCTTAAAAACATTTTTTTTAAACATCGAATAACTGAGGGGAAGCAAGATATGTTAAAAAAGGTTTTGTTTGATAGTTTATATTTTAGTAACCTGATATTCAAAAAAGATTTGCTTCTGTCTGGGACCCCGAGAGTCCGAAATTATAATAATCCTATACGCAATTGTGTTTTATTTTTATTCAATGTTTTTTTAGTTTTATTTTTATTAATTACCAATAAAGGCGAACCTACGGGTAAGTAGGAGCTACATCGCATTTTTATAAATATAAATAAACTTACATTGAAAGATGTTAGCTTTTCATAAGTAGGCCAGTCTTTTTTGCAAGCTGTACATTCACATTCAAAGTAAAACTGTTTCAATTTTTCTCTTCTTTCGTACTTATCCATTACAGCATAATGAATACCGTAATTATCATAAATCTGTAATTTTTAATTTTAAATTAACGACAAATAAAATGTAAAATCTGTTGGTCTTGAACAACGGACTTACTTGGGCACCTTTATCTATAGGAATAATAGCAAAAACAATCATATAGTCTCCAGAGGAACATCTAGATACATTTGGATCACAGCTATGATTTATAAGGCTGCAAAACGGTAAAGCAGCTGCCCCTATATCTACAGTTTCTACTCTGCGCTCTTCTTCATACTAAAATAATAATACACTATGTGTAAATATTTACTTCAAAAGATTAAAATTTTTTATGTTTAAATCAAAATCCTACACTGTGAATATTGCTGGGGATAATTTGCATTTGACGCATTATTATACCTCCAAAATATGTAATATCATCATTCATAGCCAGGTCATTCAATGAAGGTGAAAATTGTTTCCCAAATAATGTTGTTTTAGTGTATAAATAAAATAGAATGAAAGCAGCATTCAGAGCCCTTTCAAAGAGATCAAATACAGATCGCTTATCTACATTAGTTACCAAAGTATGCAAAGCACAATATTTTTCACTGTGGTATATACCATCTTCAGCAAACCCTCTTTTTTCAGGATCTAAATATAATACAAGAAAACTTATTTAATACCAAAAAAAAAAAAAAATTTCTTTCAATATTTACCTTTTTGTGAGTCAGCAAATTCTGCCAAAAATTTTAGTTTTTTTAAACTTCCTACTTCTCTTAAAGCTAAAATAGCTAGCCTCATACTGAATAAGCTGCGTTTATTATAACCCAAAGTTAACAAATAACCAGTGATTGGACATTCAATATCGTGATATTGCTTCCATGCTTCACTTTTACACTTTTTAGAGCAATACATGGCATTAGTACAAGTTTCACAAGGAATTAAAGCCCAATGGAGTTGCAAGCAGTGTGAACAATGTGTGTAAGCTTCTTCTGGCATTAAAATTTTGGCATAGGGCTTTTCTACTACCAAAATTTCCCCTGCTTGAATTTTACGGGTAGTCACGATGTGCCTGCCAAATTTATCATTATATTTAAGGGCTAATGCTTCCGAGGCACATGGTATTTTTGGATGATGATCAATTTTTGGAATATTTTTTGTCATCTTGCTCTTAGGACTTTCTGTAAAATTCGAATTTTTGGCACAATCTAATTTTACTTTGTATTTTTGTTTTTCATCATCTTCTAAAGTGATGTTTTCCAACCAACTTGTTGCTTCATCCAGTACTTTACAAACATCATTAGAATTTTCAGATGCACCAAGACACTCTATTTTTCTGAACAAAAGCTTTCCTCTCAATTTATTTGGATAATTCAACTCCAGAGCTCTATTTATATCCTCAATGCACTCTGCATATCGATGTAGTCTCAGTAAAACGGCTGATCTATTGGCATAAGCCAGAGACAGCTCTTCAGATTTATTAGGAGCAGCTGCTATGCTCTTAGAGTATGTTTCCCAAGCTTTAATGAAATCATCAACGTTATCCTTACTTGATACAAAGATTCTATTGGCCTCATTTTTCAATTTGATTGACGTCTTGTGATTTTTCGTTGCACACGTAGCTTTTGGAACCATGCCAAACATCTCCATCATACTTAGAGCCATCACAACTCTCAATTCATCGGTTTCCATTAATTTAAATTTAAATGTCATCTCATTACCTCTGCCTGCAGCTTTTATTTTATTTAGCAATTCCGTTCTTATGTCATCCATTTTTATTAAATTCACTTTACACCGTATTTAAAATATAATTAAATAAATGTCAATCGAACGATTAGAAATACTTTTTCGTTGCAGTCTATTTTCAACTCTTGAATACTTAAGCGTTTATGTAACCTAGAGAACTTTGAAAAATATTGTACAATAACCTGTAAGTATAACAAAATTGACTGTATCGGTTTTAATAAGAAAAGATACAAGAGTGCACGGACGATTTTAAAATATACAACGATCTACTGATAATCCACCTATGCATAATAAATTTAAAAATAAAAATATACACACTCACACCTTTCTAGCAGACTACGAACTTTTGGAGCTTGGATTTCAAAATAAATCATGTTTTAAGGGTTGGACCTTCATTTTCGATAATTCATTTTCATCCAATGATGTAAAAGTTTAGTACTATTTTATCAGCCTAATTAACTAACTGATAACAAATTAAAGTGTTCCCGCGAGAGATTGCGACAGCTAGTGACACGACACGACTCCCTTTGTTTTGTGTCCCCCCTGCCCCCCTTGTTCCACACACAGTTCTACCACTTCTACCTTCTACCTTGATGATGTTCGTTCCATTTCCGTATTTCTTTAACCACACCCACCATTGTGTTCGGCCTTGCGAATCGGCTCCTCAGCCCCCCCCGGGGCTACTTCGCTACATGGTACCAGAGATTAGAAGGGAGATTGCCAGCGCCTATGGTAGAGAGTGTGTCGCTTTTTTTCCACTGTTTTGAGCGCCCCGTCGCGGCAAATCAGCCGAACTATACGCACGTTTCAGCAGCGGAGGAGAAGACCAAATTGTGCGTACGATAGGTACCTAGTAGAGGGGGAAGGAATATGTGCGTATACACGGGTATAGCTATATATGTTTTGTATTCTAGCTGCCTCGGCTCTCGGCTCCCGGCTCTCGCAGCTCGCAGCTCTCGCATGCATGCGTATACCTATATCTATTCCTGATGTGATGTTCCCTCAAAAGCGGTTTTGAATGTTGGACAGTTATTATATGTCCGGTCATATATTATTCATTAAATGTGTATTAAATACTTGTACAGCTAAATACTGAGTTTTCCTCGTATAAAATAAAAAATTGAGTAATAAAAACGTAAGCCCCGATATTTAATGTAACTTCTTGAAACTTGATCTCTATAAAATAATCATTTTTACAACTTGAATAATTTATGTTTTTATAGATTTATAAAAATTTAGCACATTAAAAATATCAGAATAATACACACACGCTTCACTTTGATTTTTAAGTTTATTCAATAGAGAATGACTTTTTCTGTAATTCAAATGTCATTCTTCAACACATGTAACTTTTCTAATAAGAATAAGTAATTGTGAAAATATTTAGAAAAATAATTCTACTTGTAGGCCAAACTTTAACACAATTATCAATATAAAGAAAAAATAAACTAATACTTAAGCTTAAACCCTGGAGCTTCACGATAAACATGTGTCACTGTAAGTGCTAAAGAAAAGAGTGCGTTGGTAGTCAAGGTAACTAAGTACCGCATTGTGTAATTTTGCTTTGAGCATTCTGGGGTTCAAATCTCGCTCGCAGCAGAATTTTTTTTTTTTTACGATTTTTTTTTATGGTAGTACAAAACTTTTTTTTGATAATAGTATTTAATTCTCATGTTTATGTTGCTTACCGACTACGCTTTGTAAATTCATTCCTTGTAAAGTTGGGTGATTTTGTTAGATATTTAAATTTTTTAATAAAAATATAATATCATTAGTGGGGAAAATGCTAATTACCATTTCATCCTTTTTTAGATGGCTATAAAACTATTATTGATGAAGTTAAAAATCAACCAAAAGTAATTTAATAGTACTAAGTTATTTTACACTATTCTAACAAAATGGTTATGATCTCACTTCGATGAGGATCACACCTTTTACAACCTAATTAATAATTGTGTAAAACTTATTCAAACAATTAATTAAACTATTAGAAACCAGGAAAATTTTTGAAAACACTTTTTATCAAATGATTTTTCATTGCTTTTCCAAGTTAAACACAAGTTTATTGATAAAACACTCAGTTAACTGGAGAGCAAAGTATGGCATCACTTAACATAAAGGAAACCATGAAAACATTAGTAAAATAAAAGGCAAGGTATTAAATATTTAGGACTTAAAAATTTTTTTCCTATTTTAGAACTAAATTTTGCCTATTCTATAGATATAACTTATGTTGTACAAGTTCTTACACTAATTTTGATGATTCAGATCAAAAAATTGTTTTTAAATCCATACGGCATTTACCAAAAAAATTAAATTTATAGTACCTTATAATTTTTTCAGAGCCACAATTGTGACCACTTATTAATCGTCTATATTTTGTTTAAAAAATTTTTAATCTAATAAAAGGGTAGTCTGAATATGTCTCATGGTGTATACATGTCATAAAATGTATGTAAAAAAACGTATTGCGGGAAAACTGGGCTTTTTTTGTCCATGAGCACTGCACTAAAAATGCTCTCAAAATTTTACGCTTTGATCAAACTTGTCTGATTGTAAGCCCTCAGCTGAGACATTCAGCCCAAATCTAACAACAAAATTGCGGCCTATTTAGATCATAACTACTTAATTTAATCTTAAAACTTGATAACATGTATATGCGTCTGCGTTCACAGACAGAGTTCTGTTTCTCGTCAAAATTCAACTTTTTAGTACTGTAATAATACTATTTTTTGAGTTAATACTTGATTTTCCTTTATCTCACAAAAATGCCCATCAATTGTTGCATATAATAAGCGTATGTGTATGTATATGTACACACATCAATATGTTACAAATCACATTTTAGAACTTTTTGAAACAATTTTAACAAACTTTAAATTTTTTATCTTAAAATTAGTACTACCATCGACAGACGAAATTTTAATTTTACTTATACATTTTTTTAATTTCAATGTAAATATGTTGGTAAGTTTTAATCTCTTAGTACATACCTCTATAATTTTTTGCACCTATAATAAGGATTCTCATGATCGGTTCTAATCATCCTTAGCTTATGATTTTGTTTTGGTATACGTACTAAGGCTAAAAAAACCAATGTGATTGGTCAATTTGTTTTTTATTAAAACATATAAACCTCTAAAAATCAATGTTAAAATAAAAAAAGTTTTGCTTTTTGTTCTTAATTATTTTTTTAGTGTTATATTTTATGATTAAAACTTTACAGCAACATTAAGTTCCTGACTAAAAGCATGATTAAAAAAAATTAAATAAAAAAAACAAAAACAAAATTTGATATAGGTAAATTCGGGTGTACGTGTGCATCAATACTCATGTCTCTACAATCTTTTGAAAATATTTAGTAAGCCTAGTTGTTTCTAATCCCGTTCCTAAAGTCGCTTCAATTTTTATCGATATCTTTATTATTTTCAAATTAAGAATCATATGATATTATGTAAATATTTTAAATGACAAATATTAAATTGTGTCCAACAAAAACTTTAGGACTAAACCAAATTTTTAAAGTGACTATAATTATACCTGGATTCAATAAATATTAGTACAACTAATTTAGTGCAACATAAAAATTAAGAAATAAAAATTATTGATAAAAGTTAAGAGCTATGTAATTGGTAGAGATTTTTTTTTTTAATACCTACTACGATTCATTCGAGAAATCACTGGTTTCTCAGCAGACTATTAAATGATTTTATAGAAATTCTACTCAAAATATTTTTAATTATTATTGTTATTATTATTATTATAATTATAAATATTATCATTATTATTTATCCCAGGAATCAAACTAGTACTTTTTATACTAAAGATATCTAAAGACCACGTTTGTTGAACGCATTATATTTCATTGTTTAGGTGGTAGTCTTATTTGAGTATTGTTTCTAGAAAAAAAACACAGAAAAACATCACTGCTTTTTTTCAATTAAATGGTGTAAAACGATTTTTCAGCCATTTAAAAACGATTATTGGCTATTAAATCGTTCAGAAGATATTAAAAAAAAAAAATTACTTTCAAAAGTTTCTTTTTTATAAGCTCTACAAAATTTGTATTCAATACTTTGTTGTAGAATTTAAATTTATTTCTGTAACAGATACCAAATCTTTTTTGACTGTTTTTATGTTTATTTTGCATTATGAAGCGTCTGCATTAATTGCTATCTGCAGCAAAACATACAGTACTAAAAAGTTGAATTTTGACGAGAAACAGAACTCTGTCTGTGAACGCAGACGCATATACATGTTATCAAGTTTTAAGATTAAATTAAGTAGTTATGATCTAAATAGGCCGCAATTTTGTTGTTAGATTTGGGCTGAATGTCTCAGCTGAGGGCTTACAATCAGACAAGTTTGATCAAAGCGTAAAATTTTGAGAGCATTTTTAGTGCAGTGCTCATGGACAAAAAAAGCCCAGTTTTCCCGCAATACGTTTTTTTACATACATTTTATGACATGTATACACCATGAGACATACTCAGACTACCCTTTTATTAGATTAAAAATTTTTTAAACAAAATATAGACGATTAATAAGTGGTCACAATTATGGCTCTGAAAAAATTATAAGGTACTATAAATTTAATTTTTTTGGTAAATGCCGTATGGATTTAAAAACAATTTTTTGATCTGAATCATCAAAATTAGTGTAAGAACTTGTACAACATAAGTTATATCTATAGAATAGGCAAAATTTAGTTCTAAAATAGGAAAAAAATTTTTAAGTCCTAAATATTTAATACCTTGCCTTTTATTTTACTAATGTTTTCATGGTTTCCTTTATGTTAAGTGATGCCATACTTTGCTCTCCAGTTAACTGAGTGTTTTATCAATAAACTTGTGTTTAACTTGGAAAAGCAATGAAAAATCATTTGATAAAAAGTGTTTTCAAAAATTTTCCTGGTTTCTAATAGTTTAATTAATTGTTTGAATAAGTTTAACACAATTATTAATTGGGTTGTAAAAGGTGTGATCCTCATCGAAGTGAGATCATAACCATTTTGTTAGAATAGTGTAAAATAACTTAGTACTATTAAATTACTTTTGGTTGATTTTTAACTTCATCAATAATAGTTTTATAGCCATCTAAAAAAGGATGAAATGGTAATTAGCATTTTCCCCACTAATGATATTATATTTTTATTAAAAAATTTAAATATCTAACAAAATCACCCAACTTTACAAGGAATGAATTTACAAAGCGTAGTCGGTAAGCAACATAAACATGAGAATTAAATACTATTATCAAAAAAAAGTTTTGTACTACCATAAAAAAAAATCGTAAAAAAAAAAAAATTCTGCTGCGAGCGAGATTTGAACCCCAGAATGCTCAAAGCAAAATTACACAATGCGGTACTTAGTTACCTTGACTACCAACGCACTCTTTTCTTTAGCACTTACAGTGACACATGTTTATCGTGAAGCTCCAGGGTTTAAGCTTAAGTATTAGTTTATTTTTTCTTTATATTGATAATTGTGTTAAAGTTTGGCCTACAAGTAGAATTATTTTTCTAAATATTTTCACAATTACTTATTCTTATTAGAAAAGTTACATGTGTTGAAGAATGATATTTTAATTACAGAAAAAGTCATTCTCTATTGAATAAACTTAAAAATCAAAGTGAAGCGTGTGTGTATTATTCTGATATTTTTAATGTGCTAAATTTTTATAAATCTATAAAAACATAAATTATTCAAGTTGTAAAAATGATTATTTTATAGAGATCAAGTTTCAAGAAGTTACATTAAATATCGGGGCTTACGTTTTTATTACTCAATTTTTTATTTTATACGAGGAAAACTCAGTATTTAGCTGTACAAGTATTTAATACACATTTAATGAATAATATATGACCGGACATATAATAACTGTCCAACATTCAAAACCGCTTTTGAGGGAACATCACATCAGGAATAGATATAGGTATACGCATGCATGCGAGAGCTGCGAGCTGCGAGAGCCGGGAGCCGAGAGCCGAGGCAGCTAGAATACAAAACATATATAGCTATACCCGTGTATACGCACATATTCCTTCCCCCTCTACTAGGTACCTATCGTACGCACAATTTGGTCTTCTCCTCCGCTGCTGAAACGTGCGTATAGTTCGGCTGATTTGCCGCGACGGGGCGCTCAAAACAGTGGAAAAAAAGCGACACACTCTCTACCATAGGCGCTGGCAATCTCCCTTCTAATTGATGGTACTAGGGTACTACGTTCTACCTATACGTAGACATGTATGTTTTCTTTTGTTTTTTATACCATACTTATGGTGTACTAACTAATAGGTACTTATTACAAATATCATGAGAAAGTACTAATTTTTTTCTATAGCACGAGAGAATGTCTCTGGGGAGTCTGGGGGTCCGGGGTGTTCCGAACTCCGAGTCGCTACGCCGAACACACGTAATATTGTGACCTCGTGGCCGCCATGTTTTTCTGATGGTTATAGTTATAATGCATCATCGTCGTCAAAAACAAGTCCCAACCAAATCAACGTTTATCATAAAAGTAAGAGTTTTGTTGCCTTGTTGAGTCTTTTCCTAGACTCCTGTGCCGTTTCACTGTTACATATATATCCATGCTAATGCTGAATAATTATAATTGCACAGATATTTGTTGCTTAAAGAACTTAGAGAAAAATTCCTTTCTCTTGTATGCGATCTACCAGGTAAGTAAATTCTACCTAAACCCTCAACTCCCATACTGACAACATGCGAGTATTTTTTCATTCTTTCACGTGCTTTCACCACTGCGATCTCACTCCCATTCCCATACCTGTATGCTATGTCCAAATGCCCAATTCCCGACAGTCCTCAAGTCCCCATACGTCGTGCACTCCAAATTATTCATTGTTACAAAAGCAGGTAGGGTATGAACTCATAATATCGCAGAAGAAGCACTCAAGTGTTTTTATCTCGTGAGAATTCAACGTATGAATTTTTCTTTTCCTAGTATTTAATTTTCCTTCTGCATCACTTGTTGGATGCTTTCAGTTGCAAAAAAGGGAACGAAATTAACCCATGTATCAACATTTATTGGTCACATAGGTTACTTTAAAAGTTTCTACAAAATCTGATTTTTTAATAACATTGTGCATTATATTATATGTCAGAGTAGTTCTGTTTTGTTCTAATCAAAAAAGTGCAATGGGACAAAGAAGATCCAAAAAGAGTTCTGCTTATGGCAAAGCATTTGTACAAAAGAGTCCCACAAACAAGGTTTTGCGCAGGAGTGCCAGAAATGTAACCAAAACTGTTCATCCTCTGGCAAGTTATGACAGTCCTCTGAGACATATTTCTCACAATGGGTAGGCAACTGTAATTTTGTTTAAGTCATTGATGATGTGGCATAGCTTAAAATTACTTTGTTATGCTGATTGACAGTCTCATAAGCTCACCATCAAGTTCGTCAACCTCAACAATCTCACTTAATCAAGAAGTTGTCAAAGAGGATGCCAAAGAGAAACCTTCACACGAGGTTGACAAGGAAAATTCAGATGATGAAGTGAGTTTCTCTGATTTGACATTTGATTTTTTATGTTCTGAAGTCAAAAAAGATGAAAAACAAGAGGTTGTGGGTGATGGTGAAAAAGAAGAAGATGAGGATATGAGTGACAACTCTGTGCAGGATTGTCAACAAGATAAGGCAGTAAAAACAAAGTAACTCTCAATTTTTTTTTTAATTTTACCAAAATTTATTGCATTCACTTAGCTTACATTTAAAAATTTTGAACTTTCAGAAAAAAAAAAAGCTTACTTACAAGGATACTATCAGGTGAAAAGCCAAATTGTTTAAAGAAAAAGAAATTCAACAAAAGTCTGTTATCAAGAATTAGAGATCCTGACGAAACAATAGATAGTGTGATATTTGTTGACGATTCAGATAGTGAAAAGTCACCAGAAAAATCGTTGTTACACAAATCGACACAGAATACTGATGCAAACGAACCAGTTCCAGAACCTAGTTCTAGTAAACATTTAAATGAATTCTCAATACAAGAAATAAGTGACAGTTCATGTACTACTCCAAATGTAACGCAACTGTCTCGTTCAGACGCAGTGACAAATCTTAAAGATGTTGTGGTTGTTCAGGAAAGTGATTCATTTCTTATGGAAATGGAATCTTACCACAATAAATTTAGTCAAAGTACAAATAATCAACCTAATCAACCTGTGGAAACAGAATCTATAATAATATTGGATCCAGATGATGAACCTCAAGGTAAAGTCATTTGTTTTAAATTTACAACTTTTTCCTAGTCAATTGTTCATTTGATTGTGTAAATTGTTTTCTTAAAAAAGAAGAAGAAGACGAAACAGAAGAAAAAGAACCAGTGTTGGAACACTCAACTAAAATGAGCGAAGATTGCTTGGTGGTGTGGTCATCTTTACCAGAGTCCAGAAAATCAACTGAACCTACGTGTAAACCTCAGTGTTCATTTGATAGTAACGCAGATATTTTAAAACAAGACAAAATTTTAATTGATACATCACCTAATGTGTCTAACTACATGTTTTTAAACAATGAAAATAACAAACCGAAAAAAAAATTTATGAAATCTCCTAAAATCATGAGAGGTGCCAAAAAGTCTCCCTTAAAATATATGCTTGAAAAGACAAAGGCCATAGCTAATAATACTGCAAAATCTGCAGCACAAGCTGCAAAGATTGCTGAGAAATCTAGAAAAGATGGAGAAGAAAAGTTCATTATCAAAAAAGATAAAACTAAAACGATGAAGCGTAAAGCCAAAGTTAATGAAGATCTAATCTTTATATCACACTCTAAAGATGACGGGGAAGCTGAAACAAAAAAGAAATCTAAAAAAGGTAAACTTCGAGAAATTGTCATTGATGGCAGTAATATTGGCATGGCGTGAGTACTTTTATATTATTTAAAATTATTACAAAGAATAATGATTATATCATTCTTATTGGTAATACAAACCCAAATTTTAATGAAACAGATACACTCAGAGCAAGTTTTTCTCTGAAAAAGGAATAAAACTAACAATTGACTATTTCGCCAAAAAAGGTCATGTTGTCAAAGTTTTCATTCCTCAACACAGACGATCGCGTAATTGCCCACTTTTAGAAGAATGGTATAAAGATGGTACGGTTGTTTTTACGCCAAGTAGAAAAATTGGCAATAAATCTTTCACACCGTATGACGATAGGTAATTTTCATCAGGTTGTGTTATTAATTCATATTAAATATTAATAATTTTATTGTAAAATGTTTTCATTGGAAAAATAGGTATATTTTGGAATATGCTTTAACATGTGGTGGGATAGTTGTATCTCAAGATCAATTTAGAGATTTGTATGCAGAAAAGCCCCAGTACAGAGATATTATAGAAAACAGACTGCTTGTGCCTACATTTGTAGGCGACTACGTTATGTTTCCTGAAGACCCATTGGGAAGGAATGGACCTACGTTAGCTAACTTTTTGAGACACTGAAACAGATTATGTACGAGAGTTTGTACATTATTCGTGTTTGCATTATATGAATATAAAAAGTTAGTTACAAATTTTGCAAAAATTTAACTAAATCTTTTTGAAGAAGTTGCTCTTTTAACAAACAAAAAAATATATCTACGGATCTGTTACCACCTGTAAATATGATTATTTTTTTATATAAAACAAATATTATATACAAAATAATGTTCAAAGTAAATGCAGTATCCTATGAAAATAACAAATTTAATTAAAAATGATTGACAGTGAAAAAAAATTCAGATGAATTTAAAGCTTCAAATAACTGTCATTAATTTTATTACGGTTCTCTTGTGCTGTAAATGTGTTAAATTATTCATTGGCGAGTGGATTTTTTTTTCCGTGAATGAAACAAACTTTTTTTTTTTCCTTTTTTAATCAGAGTCATAGAAAAATCACTGAAAATAGAGATTAAGTAAAAAGTTTGTATAAAAATATTTTGAAGGATTTTTGTACATGTATATACAAAGAACGCAACATAATAAATTATTGTTAATCACTGCTATCACTGTCGTCATAATGTTCCTCTTCTTCTGGCGGATTATCCCAACTAGGCATCCAACACCACTTTCGTGACTGCCTGATACTATCCATTTTCTCGGCAGCACTCTCTTTAGCAGCTCTATGCAGTGGGGTTTCATCTTCAGGGTTGAGAACCGCGTTAGATAATACTGATTCGTGTTGAAATGCAGAACTGACCACTAAAAAACATAAATTTAGTTAGTCTTAAATTTATTTTTTGCAAAGATTAAAAACTCACCTGCTTTAGAAAATAACTTTGATAAAACATATTGGTCGTCTGAATTTGTAACGGATTCTGTCTCGTTTGATCTATTACCCAGTCGACGACCAATTAAACAAGAAACGCTTTCTCCTTCAAACAATGCCGAAACTGTATCCTTCTGAGATTTATTTTTCTTATTTTTCTTATGCTTGTGCTTTTTAGAAGATTTACGTTTTATATCATTTCCAAATTTCTTCTCAGAATTACTAGTATCGTTATCGTCATTATTTACGTTCCGCGTTGCTGATGATTCTACATACGTAGCAAGAATTTCACTCTCTTCGCATTTATTTTGGTCAGTTTTTGTTGATTCTGACGTCTCCACTTGATTCACTGTCGTTTTGGTCTGAGACTTATCAAAATTAATTTCGACCTCTTTTTCTTTTATTTTAGCCATAGGAGGATCATTGTGCCCTTTATCTCCATCAACATACACGAGTTCTTTATTTTTCTTTTTACTTTTTTGGACTGATTTTTTTTTTTCATTCTTTTCGCTAACACAATTTGGCTCTTTATTTTTTTTGGTTTTAAATTTTTTCGTATCGGTATTTTTATCCAAAATTTGAATGTCAACATTACTGTCTTCTTGAGCGATCGCTGCTTCGCCAATTTTTTTGCTAAGAGTAGAGGCTAGTTTTTTCATAGCTTGAATTTTACTTTGGGTAAAATTAGGCTGTCCAGGTGTCAACTTAGAATCACGAAACAAATCATCAGATTCACTATTTCCACTAATTAAACTGTTCAAATTAAATAGTTCAGTCAAATCTGTAGTGTGGAAAAGTCGGCGTTGACGAGGATCTTCTAAGACTTTGTTTGAAAGAAGTATTTTGAACACTTGTCTGTGGTAAATCTGCAATTTTCAAATCTTATTAATTATCAGTACAAGGGAAACTTATACAAATCGTAAAAAACATTTTAAATAATAATGTAACCTTTTCCTCAATAGTTCCCGCTGTAATCAGTCGGTAGACGGTCACGTTTTTATCTTGACCGATTCTCCAAGCGCGCTCCCTCGCTTGAGCATCGGTTGCTGGATTCCAATCCGGATCGTAAATTATTACTCTATCTGCTCCAGTTAAGTTGACTCCTAGTCCACCCACCCTTGTTGTTAATAAAAATACGAAAAAAGAAGGATCCTACAAAAATTTTATTTAAAAATTTTTTATTATTCTTGAAGAATTAAGTGTTGTGGTTTTCTAAAACTTACTGCGTTAAACTTGGAAATCGTTAATTGTCGTTGACCCATAGGAGTTGTACCATCCATTCTTAAGTATGTATACTTTTCTTTTTGTACCAAACCTTCCAGTACGTGCATCATCTGTAAATACATTTTTAGTCAATTTTGTGTGTATAATTTTTATCACAAATACACCGTACCAATCTACTTTGAGTAAACAATAAAACTCTATGTCCTTGTTTTTTCCAGATCTTCAATAGAGAGCGAACTACAGTCATTTTTCCGGCTCTTTTCCAGTGGCCAAATTTATTCATCTCACTTTCATCAATTTCGAGATCTGCTTCTTCTTCTTCTTCTTCAAATGTTTGCTGGCGAATAGTTTAAAAATTTTTTTATCAAAACAACATAATTAAGTAATGATTGATACCAGAAAACACTGAATACAATCCTTACTCTTTGATCAGAATACAAAAATAAATCGGGATGATTGCAAATTTTACGTAACGCAGTGAGAGCAACTAAAAGTCTTGCTCTGTACATCCCGCCTTCGCGTCTTTCGTGTAGAACATAGGATACATCATCAGATCTTAAATATTGACTATAAAGTTGTTTTTGCTCTTCTGTTAAACTACAAAATAATACCTGAAATTTTTTTTTTTTCTTCGTGAAATGATTGAAATCTTCAATATTAAGGATTATTTAAATAAAAAAAAAAAATTATTACTTGTTCGTTTTTATCGGGCAACTGGACGTGATGCTGAACGTCATACTTTGTCCGTCTAAGCATGTATGGCGTTATTGCATTTTTTAACATCGTCGCGACTTGTAAGGCAGTAGCTTCTTGCAATCGACTAGCATTAGCGTATCCGCCTCTTGTTATTGGACCAGCGCAATGTTCCATAAATACAGGTAATGTGCCAAGTTTACCCGGCAAAATAAAGTCAAACAGAGACCACAATTCCTTTAATGAATTTTGCATAGGGCTACCCGTTAAAAGTATTCGATGTGGTGTTAAAAATTTTTTAACAACTTTGGTTACCTACAAATGTGTTTCTCATCAGTTATTGAAATAAAAAAAAAGTTTAATAATAAACCTACTTTAGCTTCAGGGTTACGAATCTTATGCCCTTCATCTAAAATAACGTAGTGCCATTTGAACTTTACTATCAACTCTTTGTGTATTAGCACTCCTGAATAAGAAGTAACCAATATCCCACCAACTTTTAAACTCTGGAGCAAGTCTTCTATATCCCCTGTAATTGCATATTACGAATAATTCATAATATTTTTAATTAATAGTTACTATGCTTTTACATAAAAATTAAATTATTTTATTACCTACAAAAGTACTGGAATGGTGCAACATTACAACTCTGAAAGTGGGCCACCATTCATGAAAGTGTTGTACCCACTGTTCCAGCAAAGTTGCGGGACAAATAATAAGTGTTGGTCCCAGACCTCTAAATCTGTTAACAAAAGATAAAAGTGATAATATTTTTTATAAATGTCAGTACAAACACATATATGTTACTTATTACTTTAACAACTAGTATACCTTCCCCCATCAGTCAATAAATCACTGCAGTCTAATCCAGCTAGAAATGCAATTAACTGAACTGTCTTACCCAATCCCATCTCATCCCCCAACAGACCGCCCAAGTTTCGAGAGTGTAGCTCCCAAAGCCATCTAACTGAAACTTTTTGGTATCTGGAATTGGATGAAATTTTTTATGTTAACGGAAACTGAGTTTTTAATTTTATGCTGGATAATAATAAAAACAAAATTACTTAAAGAGATGTTTCCATATACGTTGTGGAACTTTAAATAAATTATCGACTTTATGTAGAGGTTCATTTTTTTTGCATCCACTTTCTTTCACCCTCTGCATGTACATGTCGTCATCGCCATCATCCAAAACTAAAATAAAAATATCACATCATTTATATAATAATTTAAAATTTTCAACATTAATTCTTACCTCTTTTTATTTTTCCATTGATACTCAATTTGGGGTCACAGTTTTTTCGTTTTTTCTCTCTTTTTTTCATAATACCTTCTGCTTCCTCTTCCGAGTCATAATCATCACTAGGAACATACTCACTACCAGACTCACTATATTCTTCTTCTGAGCTTGGATTCTTTGGTAATTTGTGTGCTGCCCTTTTGGTGTTACTTGTTTTGACATTGCTTTCACTAGGCCTATCAACATCATCCAAGCATTTTTCATTTATCTGCGTGGAATTATTATTATTACATGGTTCATTTGAATTTTTTGAAATATCAATTTTCGATTCCGGAAGTTTTTCTTTTGACTTTATTTTAAGTTTTTTCAATTTTTTCGATTCATTAATCTTTTCGTTGCCAAATTTGGATTCTGTCATTTTCATTTTTTTTGCAGGTACCGCATTTTTACCTTTAACATCGGAAGCTTTTTTCTTTTTCAAGAGCTTTTTTTGTTTTGCAAATTCCGCTTGTTGTCTCAAATATTTCTCCAGATCCCAAACCTTAGGTGGTTCATTCGAGGTTTTTCTGCAGTTGAAAAAATAAGCGTTTTTAAAAATGCTTCAAAACAATAAGTAGCATAATAAAAAATTAATTATTACCCCAAAGTATTTTTGGAATCCTTTTGTTGTTTTTCTGCTTGAAAGGGCGTAATTTCTCCAGTACGCACTTGGCTTTCAAGTCTGGCCTTAAGAATACTATGAGATTCCGTGTCATTGGTTTCACTTTTGTTGTCTTTTTCTGTGGCTGGACAACAACCATTTGCCGAATTTGAACTCTCAACTAATTTTTGTATTTCTTCTGAAGCTTTTTGCAAAATACTGGCTTCAGTTTGCACAGAAATAATCTGCAAATAAGCGTAATACAAAAGCAATATAAACAAGCAACGAAAATAACTAAATATAATATAAACACGAATGTGTCATGCTAATATCACAAACCTCGCTGATTTCATTGCCTTCGATTTTGTTTGCATTTTGCTTGTCAACATCCATGTTCATATCAGTTACGTATGTCGCACCAAAATCATCAAAATTTTTACTGAATTACGTGACTTCTTTCATTTGCAAGACCAAAACCACACATTGAACCTGCTATATACTTTCATGAACAAACAAGTCAAGACAAGACGACACTATACCGACTACTTAGAACGGCGAGAACGTTCACTAATAATTTTTTTTAAACGCTGCTATTAAAACTTAACACAGACTATATGACAGAAATGAAATAAAAACTTGTCAAAGTCAAATGAACCTTTTTTTTGAGACTTTGTTATTGACCTGATGTTGTCTGCTTTGTCAAGAATGCATGGGGCACGTGCGGTAAACTGAACAATACAATACATAACTATAGTTTTATACGCGCGTCTTAAACGTAGTTTATTCATGTTGTGTAAGAAACGTTTAAAAAACGCTTTGAATCTCAGCCCTTGTAATAAGTTCCACAAATATTAAATTATGTAAGTACATACTTATCATCATTAAAAAACCGTTTATTCATAAAAAGAGAAATAAGAGAAATAATTAACGATAGCTCGAATAAATCGTACATTGTTTGTATGATTTTCAAGGTTTATTATGATTTATTTACTCATTTATGTATTAAAAAAATGGGAATGACCCCAACTGTGTGCTGGTTGCACGTAAGTAAAAATGAAATACATAAAAAATAAATATTACCAGGACAAGTTACAAACTAGATTCGGTGAATAAAATCAACTTACAGTTAATTATGATAATGGGATAGTTGGCGACACTTCAAAGCAAGGAATAAACTTTTATGTATGCTCAAAAATATTTGGAAATAAGTAATTCAAGTCTGTGGTACACTAGCTACCAATAACGAGATAGGCGAAGCATGTAACAGTAAGGGTAAGACTAGTAACTTGTGTAGGTAAACAATAATAATTAGAAGGTTCACAGATTCAGTAGATTTTATGAAGATACAAAGGAACCAAAGGTTTAATATGCTTTTAGAAACTGTATATTGAACATGTATATCATACAAAGAGTGCTCAAGTTACTCCAATTTAAGTCTTTAATGCTAGTAACATAATAGTCACAAATTTTTTAATTGAAAAATCATAAGAATTGTTCTGATTACTAAATGAATAGATTTTACATTTCTTTACTTTCGGTGATAAATCATTTTCTGAGGACCAATTTACAATTGTGTCAATTGTCTTAATGCTTTTGCAAAGCACTAAAATATAATAGTAAAGGTTGTAATGAATAACTTGCGGATGAAGAGCATGAGAGCTGTTTAAGTATAGTGTTTGCTGGACAACTGGGTACTACCACAAAATAGTAATAATTTATGTAAAAACTATAGCTAAATCTATCAAATTTGGTTTGAAAGAATAAAACTGCATTACTCGACAATAGATAGAAATGTACTTGAGGCTACAGCTTGTAACGCTTAAGCAAAACTTAACAGATATTAGTAAATTATAAATTAGTTTATTTTTTTCTACATTTTCGACGCTTTCGATGAAGTTATCGATGTCTTCAGTTTTTTTTACAATTTCACGGTAAGAACCGTTTACACATAGCGAATAACCTTTTCTGGTTTCTCTAATTTATTGTTCGGTAAAAAATTGTTTGTTTGAGATAAAAAAAAATTAGAACTAAACATCCAAATCACTCTCGCTATCACTTAAACACCTAGATTGAGTTTTGGAAAAACGTCAGTGGCCATCGCGGTTCCATCTCCAAATAGTAGCATCGTCGCAAACGCATAGGAGTACCGAGCCATCACGACTCAAACTAGTCTGTCGAATCGGTGCATTGCAGCGCGGATGCTGGAGAGAGAAACACCTTGCCTGTCCAGGTTCGGCTACGTCTAAATCCCAGACGTAAGTGCGGCCTACCTGATTGCCAAGGGCCATTGTTTTTTGCCAAAAATCCATTGAAAATCGTATGAACCAGATGTCGCATTCTTTAAATTCGAAGCGGTGTAGTACTGTAGCACTGGTCTCGTTGTTTCGTAACTGCGTATTTTCCAAACGCCCGGGTTTCCAGCAGACGATACAGTTCTCACAGCTTTTGCTGAGGATAAAGTCACCAAACCACTTGACACAATCGACGTAGTTACGATGTACGTCACGGGTCGTAAAGTCAGGGAAGTGCTGCAGCACGGAGTCGAAGGGTCGGCCATTGCGGGTCGGATTACAAAAGTAAGACTGCTTGATTGCCTCTTGCATGTCAGATTTATCGAGATTCCAGAGTTTGAGCGCGTGATCCATACCACAAGAGATGATGCGTGTGCCCTTCATGTCAAAGTCAGCACTGAGGACCTCGTCTCTGTGACCTTCGACACCACCGAATATCGCGATACATACGTCAGTCTTGATATTCCAGAGACGAAGCGCATGATCTTTTGACGCTGAGAGCAGAATATTGGGATCACGCGGGTGTACTTTGAGCTCGTTAATAGCATGTCCGTGACCAATGTAGTGCTTGATGCAAGTCATGGTTACAGGGCTAAGAACGCGAACGACACCACGGGCGCCAGCAACCGCGAGCAGGGGTTTGCCCGAGTCATCGTACGTCCAGGCACACGTGTAAAAGTTTTCCTCGGTGTCTGGATCCGCGTAGCACTGTCTCAGTCTTATACTGCCACCCTCGGGGCATTCGTAGATACTCACGCGGTTGCTGCCCACCGAGGCAAATACCATTGGTTCACCCTCTTTGAGGTGGTGGTTAAATTGTACACCAAACAATGGCATACCATGATCCTCCTTAACACTACAGCAGTATTTGTATAAAGACTTGTCATTGCTCTGCTTGGCCTTGGTCGTCCGACTCCTGCGGCGACCTTTCCGTTTGTAGCGGGCCTTACCCGTGGGAGTGTCGCTGCGTTGCGTACCCACGGTAGAATTGCTTCCTATACTACACTCAGTCTCATCACTCTCATTCTCACTGTCCTCTTGACTGGAGGCATAGCTGGTAAACGCCTTTGACACACTTCTCTTCATCATTGAAGAAATATTTATTCACAATACAACTCAAAGTACTGTCAGCATGTTCAAGTCTGGAACTCCACTGTGCACACCCAATAATGCTTCAGCTAGATTTAGAATTCTGTTTCCCAAGCTTTGAAGTCCTTCAGGATTCTGAAAAATACATTCATTTCTTAATGCCTAAATGAAAAATAATACATTAGGTCCCTAGGGCGCAAAGAACAAACTTATGGAGTCTAAAATTTACTTTTCTGCCCGTGAATACAAAGTGATTACAAGGATGCTCCCAAGTGTGTCCCAAGGGCGAAAAACGGCAATTGCACTTTACGCCCTAGTTAAAGAAAATAATGATTGTTTAGAAACTTACGTAAACATTAGCCGACAACAATCGCAGGCGGTACTTATCTTTCAACTTATTGGCAGAATGGCACATGAGCCCCATTGTATTTGGCGAACCATAACAGTTGACCAGACAAACGCGTCCCGAGACAACGAAAAACTCATCCAACAGCCAAATATTGCTCTCGACCTGAAATGAAAAACAAAAAAAATCTTGAAAAAAGTCCTTTCTTGAATCCACCACCCATGCACACACTTTTACTTGTAAGTAAACATAACCTATCGACGCCCGTTTTGCACTTTCAATTTTCAAATATTCCTCGAGACTAACTCACCTCGTCGACTTGTTTGCTGATTCGACTGTCAAATGGGAAAACAACAAAATCGACGTGAAGATCAGGTTTAGTCCGTAAAATATCGGCAATGTTCTCGCATTTGTGCACAGCGATCCGGTAGCCCCTGCTCTGGTACGTCTTCTGCAGGACCTCGAACAACTTGTCGCATAGCTGACCGTCGGCCACGATCTGCACAATTTTCCAAAATTGTGTCTCAATTGTTTTTTTACAGAGATCGAGTTTTGTTTTTTTAATGGACTTGTGCACTTACTAGAAATGATATGACGCTTTCGATGTTCCACGCACCACAGCACCGGAGCACTCCCGCCATTATTTGTACGGCGTATATCTATCTTTCAACGTCTATATGACGACACGCCGCCGTTGATTTCTCTTCTCTCCTCTTTTTTTTTTCTTCACAGATCGACAGATCGATATTATATCGTGATGATATATAGTGATGATTTTATCCGCACATTCGATCGGTATTGCACGTACCTATACCTATTCTAATCGGAATCGCGTAAGATTTTTGGAATTGACGCCTGAAGCTTTGATTCCCTTTTATATTATTATTAAATAATTTTTTGTCATTAATATTACAGTTATTCGTTAAATTTAATTCACAACTCGAGGTGAATACTTAATTCTATAAAAAAATAACTAACTAATCACTTTGCGAGAGACTCTTTGAAACTAAAGAACTCGATTTGAGTTTAATTATGTATCATTTATAAAATTAATATTAGATAGGTGTGAGTATGAAGAATCTTAAAACGATAGATGGATTTTAACGTAACGTAAGATAAGATTTTTTTTGTTTTAACAAATACATATAGTAAGTATAAAAAAGATTGTTGCACGATTTCTTTCCAGTGATTATATATTCTTATTCGTAATTTATCGCAGTTCTGAAAAATCTCCAAGTTGATCCAGAACTGTCCAAAAAAAGCTTATACATTAATACATATGAGCCATATACATCAAGTGGTAGCTTAATGTTCCATGGATCTATCTAATTTTCTTACAGTTAATAATATTGATATTTTTTATCCTATTAAACTTCACTTTCACTAAGTTGATAATTATTTTTGAAGTAAAAGATGGTAACAAAAAGCTTTGGAAATTGGGTTTATGATCGAGTTTTAGGCTCTGGAGGTTTTGGACAGGTTGAACTGTGGAAAGAAAAATTTACGGATAAAAAAATTGGTTGGTTCACATTAAAAATAAAATTGTTTTTAGTTTCTTTCACACATGCATGAAAAATATATGTTAAACTGGTATTTTCAGCCATAAAAAGATGTATGTTACCAGACGATGATATAACTCCAAAACAAGCAATGAGGTGGAAAAATGAAATATTCATGATGCAAAATTTTCAACATCCAAACATTGTTAAAGCTATTCCACTACCTGATGTAATATCTTTTGAATCTTCAGTGTTGTGTATGGAGTTTTGCAACAAAGGCAATTTAAGAAAGGTTTTTTTTAGTTCATGTTACTTTAGTGTTCACAATCTTCAATTTACACATATATTATGTTAAATTATTTGTCAATAAATAGTTAATCAACGAACCAGGCAATGCATGTGGATTAGTAGAAAAGGAAGTACTATCAGTTATGAAGGATATTTCTTCAGCTCTCAAGTATTTACACTACAATAGTATAACTCATAGAGATTTAAAACCTGAAAATGTTGTACTTCATGAAAAAAATAATATGGTTAATTAATCAAACGTCAATTTAGAACTATACTAATCACACTTTTTAGTTGCATATGTATAAAAATTACTATTTCCAGATAATTTACAAACTGATTGATCTTGGATTTGCTAAGGAACTGGGAAACAAAACGGCAACAGCATCGCTAGTAGGAACATTTAATTATGCTGCTCCAGAGTTATTTTTGAGCAACAAATATACAAGTTCAATTGATTATTGGAGTATGGGAATTTTATTTTTCGAAGTTTTAACTGGTTATAAACCATTTATTCCTCAAAAACAAAATTTATTCAAGTGGTAAGATATTCAAACATATGGAGACTTACTTTTACTGAAATAATGATGCCGTTTTCTAGGCTTCATGCTTTGGAAAGTAAAAGATACGATGACATTTGGGCACAAGAAATTGATGGGAAAATAATATTGTATGATAATCTAATTCATGCCAATGATCTATCAGAGTAAGTTAAATTTTTCAATGATTTATCTTTGAAAATATGGTACTATTTAACGAATCGTTACAGCTACATATTAAACAAATTGGTCGAATGGTTCAAAATTTCTTTACAGTGGAATCCGAAAAAAAGAGGGAAACGTCCGGGTTCTGCTGAAAATGTGTTTTTCACTGTGTTGAAGGAAGTATTCCCAAAAATGGTATAATTTGAAATAGTTGAATTTTTTTTCAAACCTTCAATCGATTTGTAAGTGCGCAAATTTAAGGCAATTTAGTTCATTTTATTATTTCAGACTATACACATATTTTCTGTAAATCTATACAGAGTTGATAGGTACAATATCAACAGTAATGTTAAATTAGTTGAGTTACAACAGTGGATAGAACAAAAAACTAAAATTCCTGTTAATGAACAAGTTATTGCAAATACTCATGGTAAAATACTTTCTACAAAAAGTAAATCTGGTACCTTATTATTTCAAGATATCCCGAATTCAATATTATATGTATATAACAACGAAAGTTTGGAAGTAACTAAGTTTGACTGTGATTGGAAAATGCCTAGTATAATTAATGTCATGTTAATGAATCCAGACGAAATTAAAGAAAAAGTATTATTAAGACAATGCTACACATCATTGATTTATATCATGAGATACGAAGTTAATTTATTTAAACAGTACATTTTTGCTTTAGGCACAAAATAGTATGTAGTTTATAGCAAAACTTTGGAAGACTGGTATAATGTACATTTGTAAAAATTTATGTATTTTGTTTTAGTGATATTATCCAAGTACAAATAAAAAAATTTTATCAAATTCTTCTAAAGGGTTTAGCAGATGTAGAATCACTACTAAATCAAGTAAAAGAAACATTAAAAAGTCACGAATCTTCTAACGTGAAAAAATCCTTGGTTGATTTAATGAATAAAATTGAGAATCTTTATAAGGCTTTTAATAAGATAAAAAGTGATATTGACGGTTTTGATGGTAAATTTAGAAATTTTTTTAGCAGTGAAAAATTGTTAAAAAATTTAAAAAAATATGAAACAACGTAATGTAATAATTTTTTGATTCATATATGACAATGATTTTTTCACTATCCTAATATCTCTTTTGCTATTAGGTACGAGTACTTTTTAAGTATATTCAGTGAATTTGAAACAAAGAGATTGTGCTCTCATGAGTACATACAACTCCAAATTGATTCATTACAAGAAAGATATGGACAATTCGATGAAGAAAAAGAAAAGCTATTAAAAGATGAAGAAACAGTAACATTTTTAAGGTGTGTATTTAACATATCGATACTTGATGGAACAAAAAATATTTTCTATCGAAATTTTTATAGGGACTTACATCGATTTGAGAAAAGTTTTCATTCTTATATGAAGGGGATCGAAGCAGGCACAGAGTTACTCCCTTCATATAAAAAAAAATTATCAGAACTACTTACTACAACGGCATCTGATAGTGTGATACTTGATAATGATAATCAAAAGAGTCAAAGCCTAGTTAAAAATGATGATACTGAAATCAAAGATAATATTGTTCTGCTATCCCTGTAAGTTAAAATTAGTAACATAGATATTTTTTTTAATTAAAAATTTATAAAGTCCTTTTGAATATTAAGTGAATTTGGAATTTTAGGTTCAATGAATATCTAAAGAGTGGTCAAGAAAATTGGTCAAGAGTAAAATCAGATTTTGAAAAACTTGAACTTTAAACTTTTCCAACTTTAAAATGTATTATTAACATACGTTGGTCTACTCCATTGTGTTAAATTAATATTTTTATAAACTGTTGATAATATAAATAATATATTTCACGTTGTATGATAAATTAACCGAAGTCTGATGTAATTTGTGCAATTATGTGTAACGAAAATATATTTTAAAAAATATTTTTACATGCATTGAATAAAATTTTTTACAAAATTTATATCTTATGTATGGCTTCTTCTGGGTATGTAATGCCTCACTCCCCATTTTATATTGGCTTGCTCGTCTGTTTTTACAAACGAATAAACGGGACCGTTAAAACCAAAATTTCCAATTCTTGTTTTCCAATCGAGGCTGCTAGCTATTTTATAAATAAATTCTTTCAATTATATGTATGACAGCAGTGAATAATGCGCAATATGTACTTACAATTTGAAACATTAATTATTAATGCAATGGCGAAGTAGTAAGATAATGACAAAAATAAAAACTTCATCTTATAAAATACTTGACTGCTGTGTGTTACGATCAAGACTAAAAGTGGACGTGGAACTTGATGCTTTTTACTCAAATAAATGAAAGCACAAAAAATGCCACGCTTGACTCGTTTTTAAGGACATTCTATTCTATTGCCTTTCACTTATTTGACTCAAGAAAGAGTTCAAGCCATTTTTTTTTTCTCAAGAAAAGTGTTAAAAAAGAAATTGACGATGAAACAAGTACCAATTAAATATATTTATTGTCAGTTCATATTTATTAAAAAACTAATTTTTTAAATAGAAGTGAATAATTGCTTTACTATCTGCTCACTCTGTAATCACTGAAATAAACGTTAATATTATAAACTTGAGGATTTTTCGTAAAAGTTTTGTAGACCAGATATTATATAAAAAATAAAAGATGATATAAAAGGAGCACTAGAAAAAATTTATTCTCATAGTATTAGACAATATAAACTTAAACATATGGACAATTCCATTTGTTATTCATTATAAAGTGGTTCACACGTTCAATAAATCGATTAACAATGTTTAAAATAAATATATTTTGTTTTTTCTTATGATTCATCATACACATTAGTTACATCCCAGCTAAAAAGTTCACACAGGTTGCCTCATTTTATTTTATAAATGCACACACCATATCTTATAATCTTTTATACACACATATAAAATGAAAAATTATTTAAATAAAAATACCTACTCCACTACCGGCAGCTTTATTTCAAAAAAAATTTTCAATGCGTCCTTCCTTATCTTCAGCTAAGGTGGCTCATACCTAAATCAAAATATTCAGAATCGTATAAAAATAACGAGAAAATGATTGTTAAAAAGTATATGTAAGTTATAAGAAACATTTTCATAAGATCTATGGGTGAAAATCGGTACTTCCAATATTTCATGTTGCACCAACTTTTTTTAAAAATAAATAATGGAAACAAAAAAA
This sequence comes from Copidosoma floridanum, assembly GCF_000648655.2. The sequence continues at coordinate 1,633,829 of NW_019379587.1, forward strand.
CGGTGTACAAATAATCATTTTTTACACTAAATAAGAGTATTTATAATAGTTTGAGTATCAAAGAAACAAACATCGACCATAGTATGAGCTACCTCAAGCTGTCCCATTTAATATTCAGAGCTGTCCCGCACCCTCATAGAAACATCTTGTACATCTTTTAAGTTTTTCAAGTCTTACGAATAGATCAGCGCGAAGTTGGTGTCATATTATAACTCGTACGAGTTTCAAGTATAAATAATCTGATAATCCTACGCTTAGAAGCGATCGCAGGCCAGCACGCGCGTCTTTTCGATGTGCTTTGAATTCATGAATCTAGTTTAATAGTAGGTATGAGGGACACGAGCACTCGTTTATTCGTTATCACTTATGTCCTCGTCAGTCGTAAATTCGGAATGTTCGTCGACAGCGTCGACATCCTCGACCTCCTCTTCGTCGGACATTTCCCATTGAGGATGATCTGTCGGCACGACTGCGGCTTCTTTCACATCCAACTGTTGCAAAAATTTCGATGAAATTATAAAAATGTGTGGATAATTTTTTTACAATTCAAGACAAAAACGATGTTGTATGCAATGACATTGTCATTAATTATTAATATTTTTAAATGTCGTACCTTAATATCATGCATCTGGTCAAAGCCCAAATAAGAATCACTCCTCAGACAAACTGTGAATGTGTAGAGGTTGGGCCAGATAGGGGCAGTAAAGCGCAATTGGAACTCCTCGGTATCAACGAGCGAAGTCACGTGTACCATCGGGGTAAGCAAAGTATGGCTCTTGCGATCACAGATATACACCCACCAGTACTCATATTTTTCCTCCGGGAAGTAGGGACAGTGCACCATATGGGAGGTGTTGGTGCGGCCCTCGAGCAGCCTGTCGCGCTTCGACAGCCGTTGTTGGAACTTGTTCCACTCGTTGTCGTCGTCCTCGTTAGCACCTTCAGACTCCTGCTGCTGGGACGATCTTTTCTCCGTCGAGCTGTCCTCGTCGTCACTGCTGTAGCTCTTGTTCGACTCGCTGTCGCTCTCGTCCGAGCCTTTGTCCTCCCTTTTCTCCTTCTTAGGCTTGCTCGTCGAACTGCTCTGCTGCAATTGACTAGATGCTGATAGGCCGTTTTCTTTGGCATTGGGTGCTGAGTTGGTCGGTTTAGGTGGAGGGGCCACTTTTTTACCTGGACCCTTCTTGCTGTGCGATTTTTTTGGTGCAGCTTTTCGCTGCTTCATCCAGGCAGGCCTCTTGGCAACTGGCTGGTTGCGTTCGTCTGCCTCTTCCTTCTCGGCGTCTTTCTCACCGTCTTCGATGATTGTCTTCTCTTTTACCGAGTCATCGCCAAACAAATGCGACATATTTTTGCGCGTCAAGGTCACTGTCACAGTGACAAGAGCACCTGCCGTATATACGTTTGAATTTTCATCGTCAATAACTGAAAATATTACAAACGTTATTTTTAATATTTATGGGTATATGTGCTACATCAGTACCTAAGCTTAAAAACAAATAATTTTCACACCTTCCGATCTCACTTTGAAATCTACAAAAGGCATATTTCCCAAAACTTTCATCACATCTTCGAATTCACTGTCTGATAAACCCCTCAAGATCGACCGCCGCTCTTCTCCTTTTAGCTGCGCGAATTCTTGAAGAGTTTTCGCCTAAAAAGAAATTTTTAAATGTATTTTTGTATAAGATCAAGAAATATTAGATGAATGAGTAGATAATTCATTACTTTCACTTTTTTAGCTTTAAAATACTTGAGATGATCCTCAGTAATGTGAGGTAGCTGCAATAAAGGGTTTTTGAATTCCCAAAAAGCCTGCACAATCATAGGTGACAGTTTCATACATTTTTCTATTGTAGTGATGGGTGGCAAGTGTTGTACTAAAATTAAAAAGTTTTTCTAGAAGAATCACTACACTAAAATTTACAATGTTGAAATGTTAATAACATTTACTTACCTTGTTTTGCGTAAGCTAGAACAATCAAATGATTTAAACAAGAAATCATTTCTAAGATAAGGTAGGGACATTTCTTAATAATGTATTGTCTATCTTTCTCCAACGTCTCTGGATTAAGCGGAATACGGGACAAATGAGCATGAATTATGGCTCTTGCTCTGACGGAATACGCCGCGCACAGTGGAAACTCCTTATTTTTCTCACTTAAATTTGGTAGTTGCTTTATAAGCTGTATAAAATAATAACGTGAGACGTCAATTGAGTATACATTAAGATAATATTCACAATAATTGACCTACCGCAGGTAATTCGATATTGTCAGATACCCTTTCAACAATATCTGCATTATGTCTTTTATCAAACTCATGGGAGGCTCCTAGAATCATGATGATTCTTTTGAGGGTCATGGTAGTTGTATGGAAGAAGGCATAGTACAATCTGGTTGTAGCTAATAGGACCTGAAAAAAAAGTATTTGTTTGAATTATCTATTATTATTTTATGAGGTAAAATTGGTCATTGAGTTTGCAAACAAACTAATCTGTTACCTGATCTCCAGTATATCTTATACTTCTATACCACCATGTTCCAACTGCGATTGGCAAAGCCAACATAAATACAGCTGCATAGGCACCTAAGACCCACATAGAATTTTCTTTTTCAACGATCCATGATGGTAATGCTATGCCAAAACCCATAGCACCTGGACCATCTGGATTACCATACTTTTCCCAGTTTTGCATTGCTTCTTTATCCGTTAAAGCTTGGTAAGCTATGAACAGAAAACCATTTAGTCAGTAATATGAAAAAAATAAATTTTAAACAGACTGGCAGTTGAAATAATGACCTTTGGTTAATCTCATAAATTCTTTCTCGCTTCCAGTCTCTTTATCAGGATGAAGAATCAAAGATAGCTGTCTGTAGGCTTTTTTAATTGCAACAGCAGAAGAACCCTAAAGCATAAAAAAAATGAAGTAACAATGAAAAAAACCATTATTAAATGTATAAACTTAGAAAACAGTTAATTTTAGAAAACTTAAATAAAACAAACAGTGTAACTTACCGGAGTAACGCCCAATATTTCATATGGATCAAAATTAGCCATCTCATAATCGAACTGAGAGACTTTATATGTGATTAGAGCAAACAACAACCACCCACCAATAATAGTGATTTTCCTAAAAATAAAATTATCATTAGTTAATGTCATTTCTTTTACTATTTAAAAAAAAAAAAATCAAAACACAATTGAATGTGTATCACAATACCAAATAAAAGATTTGGTTTCTTTCCAAGGATCACTCCTTTGGAGTATAATAGTTTTCTTTTTGCATCCATCGCAGTTACACCCTTTCGTCACCTTTTCGGGATCTACAAATTACAAAACAATATTACATTAGCACAACCTCTTATTGTTTTCATATTTCAATTTGAAAAGTAAACAAGTACACAAGACCCAAAAACAATACGTTTTTTAAACAAAGTAGTAGTAAAAAAGTAGTCAACATTTGTTACTGGAAATCTGTTAACTGTAGCAATGGTAACGGTAAAAACAATTAAAACGTCAAAATGATGCGACAAACCTGGCTTGGGACTACGTGGCCAAAGGTAGAAGGTACCGGGTACGAGTAAGAGTGCCAAGAAAGAGAGCAGAAAGTAGAAAAAAGTGCCTCCGCTCTCGTCATATTGGAACTTTTGACCGCTCATCTCTCATTAAGCTGCTGTTTACCGCTTATCGTTGCCTCCTGTGTATTTGTTATAGCGTTGCAAAATTAGTGCAACCGAAGGGAGGATGGCTTGCTACTGCTGCTGAGGAGAGCAGTAAAGCACGTTATCGCCGAAGCAGCAAGCAGCACTTATTACTTAACTTATGGTATTATTTACACGAAACGCAAGAGCAAGTTATGTAGACGACGATGACACGCTCGATTTGTAATTTTCGTGAGCAGCATAAGCAACGACATCGGTAGTGTTTGTCACACACACCGCCTCTTCGTTCGCGTCGTTGCGCGCAAGACCTCCGGCAAGACTGCCAACTCAGCTCAGATAGGTAGAATCCTCCGTTAGTTTTTAGAGTCATGCTCATACCTATGCATTGCATGCTGCGTATAATTAAACGTATAATATAATATAGGTATAGGTACCAACACATACAGCCATTGCTGTACACGTCTGTTAGTCTGTATGATTCAGATTTACAATAATACAATATAGATTACGTTAATGATTGGCAGTGTGGTTATCTTAAAATTAGACTAAAAGTTAGATAAGCGTTGTAATTTCCACAATTTCTGACGAAAAAAGGGTAATTTTGCACCCCTTATTAAATTTGAACATTGCCGCAACTTTGGTCCATGCATGGTAAAAATTACTATTGTTATGTAGGATAACGATTGACAAAGTTGTGGCAGTATACTTTTTTATGGGTACATTCAATTGGGAATTGAGAGTCGATTTTTGTGTGTAGATAAGTACTATAATCTTGCCGCAAATAACAATTTTCTATGACAATTTTTACTCATAGGTCCAGTTAAAGTTTAGAATATTGTACGTGAGAAGTAAACATTTATAATACACTTTAAATATTTGAACAATAAAACCGATCAACGTATGAATATGAAATAACACTTATGGTCATAAGTTTATCGCATTAGTAAAAATTTGTTTACCATCATTAAATCTCATATAAAGTTTACATTGTTTGCTGCATTAAGTAAACAATGAGATTATACTTTAAACAATTAGAATATACAATAAAACCGTTCAGTAAATGAATGTAAGAAAAATCACTTATGCTTATCGCATTAGTAAACATTTCGAAAAATTTGTACTTTTTATTAATAAATCTTATTTTAAATAAAGTGTTCATTGTTTGGCGTAGTAAGTAAATAATAAGAATATACTGCAACAGATGATAATGCCACGTTGTTGTGTATTCTTATTGATAATTGACCGAACAAATGCAAAAAAAAATTTTTTTTCGTCAAGTTCGTGTTTTGTCGATATAAATTTTCATTTTAAAGTAAAGTATGTAGTAACAGTGTTGAATGTGAGTACTGAGGTGTTAATTTCATTTGAATATAGGCGCCAGAATGGGAGAGGACCGAGCCGCTAGCCGCCGACGTCCACCGCTACGCTTCGCCTGCAGCGATTTTGCACTGCTCGCAAGTGTTATGCAAGAACTAGCTTTATAAAGTCGACAAAAAACATTCGTTCAGCATCGCTTCTCGGCCTTTTGGCTAAGATCAAAGTGTAGTATCTGTTCTTATCAGCTTGATATCTGATACGTCCCCCATTGGGGGACCAGAATATCGAACTGATTTTTGAAAATAGGCGGGACGTCTGGGGCTTGCTCCGGTCCTGCCACGGGTCGGCCATGCATTGCAGTACCGCAAGGATCGGCCCACACAATAGAATTAAATATTAAGCTCTCTTCCCTACAGTACTAAGTACTCCTTAACACCCTCAATGAGCAGTGGAATCGCTAATACGATGTACCACAACGTACGCGTATAAGCGAAACTTGCGAAACTTGTCTCAATACATCAAATGCCTACTGCAGTTGGTTCGTAGGTACTTGTCTACTACTGCACCATCAGAATCTACATTGTTTTCAATTGTTAATAGATTTCTCTAAAAACTCCAGGAGATGAGGTATGCAATGTTCACCCTTGGCACCAGGTACCTCGGGGACAACTTTTGTTGCGAAATTCGGGTTCAGTAACCCCAAAAACCCCCTATCCATGAGTCTGGACCGATTATAGAACGAATATTCTGAAAACTCCAGGAGATGACGTTAGTACCTTTCGCCCTGGGCACCAGGTACCTCGGGGACAACTTTTTTTGCCATAGTTGTATCCAGTAACCCCAAAAACGCCCTATGAGTCTGGACCGATTATAAAACGAATTTCTTGAAAATTCCAGGAGACGACGTTAATACCTTCCACCCTTGGCACCAGGTACCTTTAAGATGAATTCTGTCGTGATATGTGTGTTCAGTCATCCCAAAAACCCCGAACAATGAGTTTGGACCAATTATCTGATAAATTTCCTGAGAACTCCAGGAGACGACGGTGATACGTTTCACTCTGGGCACCAGGTACCCTGGGGACGATTTTTGTCGCAATATTTGTGTTCAGTAACCCTAAAGAAACCCCGGATAACGAGTTTGGAACGATTTATACAACGAATTTTACGAAAACTCCAGGAGACGCCGGTGATATCGTTAAGCGATTGTTGTTACTACCCCTAAACAGCAAGAATTACAACTAGTCTCTTAAACAAATAACAAAACAAAGACTTAAGTGTTACTGTTAAAAATGTAATTTTCCGATTACTACAAGAACATATTATGCTGGTGTTGTAAGAAAAGAAATTACTTGTTACTAATATAATGCATTAAAATACGAGTAGAACTAAAACTCCTTGACTCGTTTTCGGACAAAAAGTTCAATTAAGAATACTAATAAACGATAGAAAAAAAAAAAAACAGTAATTTAAACAATCATAGTGTTCAAAGTAATTTGTGCTTTAAGCATACATAACTTATAGATTTTGAAGACATAAAACGTGCAACTAATTACGTTTTTAATACCTTAATAAAGCTCACTATAATGTTTTTGAAGGAAAGTGTTCGAAACATGCATTTTCTGTGTTTAAATCGAAGTCTGGAACATGCAAATTATTCCATAATTAACTTACTGTTAAGTTTAATTTCAATAACAAATCTGTTCAGGGTACTTTCCCACTAAAACGTACGGGATAATTTCGGAAACGGGCACTACACGCAGTATATGGCTACACGTTCCAGTTAAGCTTATTGAACTTTCTCGTATCCTACACATAGACGGTGGCGTGGTCAGAGTTAAAAGCTCGCACGTCACCTATTGTTTTGCGTTTTTGGTTCAAACCTCACTTCAAATTTTTTTTTTTTTTTTATCAATTATACGTAAGTATCCTGTTGCACTCATTGAAATACTAATTTTTTAATTTTTTGCACTTACAATATTTTTTTTTTAATAAGAAATGTAACAGTTATATAAAAATTCTGAATTAAAAGGTTATTGAGAATTGAATTGAATTGTTAATTGAAGTATGAATCGAATAAACGCTTGACTTACGTTAAATGAAATATTATAGTTCTGCTACTTTTAATATTTGTTGGAGTATTGTATGTTGAATGATGGAAACCCAAACCCATTCAATGATTCTACTTTACGTTACTTAATTTATCGTCTTCGCAAAACTCGTCAACCGATTTTTTTATTTCCTTCGTTTTTATCTCACAAAACCAACAACGAAATCACGTGATTTTTACGTTAACACACCTTTTTTGAATAATAAGATAAAATTCTACAAGTACCGCTAGCCGGAACGAAAACGTATTTTGCGATTTCGCGGGTATTACACGACAATAGCGCCTGCGTGTCAACGTATAGTTGAGGGGGAACATTTATTACAAAAAAAAAAAAAGAAAAGAAAAAAAGGTGGGTATATACATATAATCAACCCCTTTCCCGTCGTGCCAGCTGCCTGCAGCATCACAAAAGAGACGCTAGAATAGAGAGCGAGAGAGGGGGAGAGCTCTGCCCACCCTATATATATATATATACCTACACAATATTGCATCCAGAGGGACGCGAACGTAAACACAGCCGGGCGGGGCTCCAACGTCAAAATTTCAACATCAGCCAGCATCGTGAACGAAAATATAATTTTCAAATCAGCGAAAATTCGGCAAAAGGTAGATGCTCGGCGGAAAAATGGGGGAAAGTGAGCGAAAAAAGAAGCGCTACTGTAGCGTGCCCGAGTGTAAGTGCAGCGACGCCGAGCCCCTAATTTTTCACCGCTTTCCCAAGGATGACGAGGCGAAGGTCAGATGGAAAAGCGCCTGCAAGATCACAAAGGACATAACGGTGCACATGTTTGTATGCAGCAGGCATTTCAAGCAGGAGGACTACGTTTCAGGTATTCATGCCGTATTTGTACTTTTAACGAGATTAAACGCCGGTTCGCACGTTAATTGAGTGTTGCGTTTTTCTTTTTTTTTTTTTTTTTTTTTTCTGTCCTATCAAATATTTAATGTGTGTTTCCAATGGCAATTGTAATTCGTCCCATTTCAGATTTAGATGCCAAAGTACAAAGACTCAAAAAAGGAACCACACCTAGTCAAAATCTACCCAAGGACATTCCGAAATTGGTGCCATGTAAATTGCCAACCAGTTGAGTTCGTTGTGTTGAAAATAAATGTGGTTTTTTTGAAAATCGTCGTATTTGGTGTGAATCAAGTTTGTGATTTTTTTTTTTTTTTTTAGTTGCCGGTGTCAAGAGAAAAAGAATCAACGACCCGTTTCATAATGAAATAGCGAATATTTTGAGATCAATGGTTCACGACAAGGAAGAGGAGGTCCCCGTCCCTGCCACTTTTCCGGAAAATGGTGACTAACGTTATATCAACTACTTATATACCTATTTCTGCCAGTGTGATGTTTTAATTATATATTTTTTTGCTGAAAAAAATTATGTTTTCATCACTTTTCACCATACATTATTGAGAAAAGCTTTTTTTTCCGTCAGGTTAGTACAATAATTTTTTACACAGCGCTTTGACTCTTTTCTTTATTTATAAATTATTTTTTCAAGTAAATAAGAGGCTACCATTTTAGCAAAAAAATTATAATGCAAAAAAAAAAAGTCTGTTAGTGTATGAAAAATTATGTAAACCATATTATTGGTAGAACTCAGTTTTTTTTTTTTTTTTTTTTATTCTGAATATAACTTGCCCAAAAGTATAAAAAAGAAAAAAAAAATGTTTACAGGTATTAGAAGAAAATGCTACATACCGCACTGCATGGAAAAACAAAACGACGACAGGTTCTACCATTACTTCCCGCAAAACAACAAAATCAGGCAACAGTGGATGGACATTTGTGGCCTGAATGAAAAAGTAAAACCTTACATGTCCGTCTGCAGCATGCACTTTCGGCCCAACGATTACTTGATAGGTATGGCCAATATCCGTAGTATTGTGCGAACGAAATCATTATTTATCCACTTTTAAAACGCGTGTCGCGTGTAACAGAAATACCGTAAAAGTAATTATTGATGTGTTACCGATCGAAACAGGTCCAGAAACGAACAAGCCGATCTTAAAGTCTCAAGCCGTTCCATCGCTGAACATATCGAACATCCACAGATCGGCCCAACCGCGAAGCAACGACGCGAAGGAAAAGCTCAAGATTCAGGAGCCAAAGTATAACATTACCTTCGCCGGCCAACCGACGAAAACACAAATTGTCCCTAACTGTTGTTATTGTCGTGGTTTTGTTCATTAAAACCGCCCTCTTAAAATTTTGTCCAGGATCACCACCCATGAGAAAGCAGACACGATCATCTACACGGCCAGCAACGCCAACGACCTGATAAACTTCATCGAGAACTTCACCGAGGATTCCAAGGACCTGCCCGACAACTACCTGGACAGCAGCATCGTCATCGCCCAGCAGCTGAACGAGGACCTCGACAACAACCTCGACCTGTTCGAGGACAACCACAACAAGCAGAACGACAACGCGGCCGACCCACCGAGTGTCGGCCGCTCCACGGCTCATCGGCCCGGTGAGACAAAGGACGAGACAAGCGCGGCCAAAAGGACGAGCAGCGGCCAAGACGACAGCGGCCACGGCAAGGTGGTCGTGAAAAAGTCCGAGCGCGTGAACATGGTGATCAAGCGAAACGGCAGCGGCAGGAACTTCATCATCCACCGGAAAGCCAAGCCGGAGATCGTAGTTCCCCTGAAGCAAGGCGTCGCAGCGTTGAGCCTGTGCTCCGAGTGCGGCCAGCACTGCAAGATCGAGGAGGTGGACCGGCTGGACGGGGAGTTAGTGAGGACCAAGAACCCGGAGACCCTGGCCGCGCAGACGCTGCTCGAGCTCCAGAGCGTCGAACCCACGGACGCGATCGAGCACTCGATACTCGTGAGGAAGGGCCTGGAGATCTGCGAGAGGACGCTCCGCGGCGAGTCCGTCCACTTGATGGACCTGTTGGCCAGCGACAGGGAACTCGAGGCGTTCACGGGTCTGACGAGCTTTGAGAGCCTCGACAAGCTGACGAAGCTCGTCGGGCTGTACGAGGGCAACCACTTGGCGTTCAAGCGATTCGAGGGCGCCAGGGACCGGGTGGTCATGTGTCTCTGTAAGCTGCGGACCAATCTGTCGTTCGGCTGTCTGGCCAGGCTGTTCGGGCTCAGGCAGCAGGTCCTCGCCAATTGTTTTTTCACGATGACGCGCACCCTAGCAGTATTAATGGAGAAAACGATCAATTGGCCGAGAGCCGAGGAGCTGAGCAAAGGCCTGCCCGTCCAGTTTCAGGCTTTCAAGCAGACCAGGGCCCTGCTGAGCTGCATGGAGATGGACATTGACAAGCTGAGGTGTCCAAAGTGCCGGAGCTTGGGTAACGATGCCAACAGTGAGATTGATACTAGTCATGGAAAGGGTGGATGCGAGACGGTCAAGCTCGTGCTGGCCGTGTCCCCTGGGGGCTCGATAATATTCAAGAGCAACGTGTTCAAGGGCCAAAGATCGAACGGCTCGATATTCACGCAGACCAACATACTGGGGTGCTTGGACCCGGGCAGAGAGGCGATAATGACCGATGGGAGCTTGGACATCGAGGTGGAGTGCGCCGAGCGCAACATAAGCTTGATAAAGCTGCCGAGGCTCGACAAGGACGGGATCATAGACGCGAGTGAGTTGGAGCTCGCGAAGAACGTGTGCACCGCTCGACTCCACGTTCAACGCGCCTTACGCCGATTCAGGACCTTCAAGGTAGTACAAAGCAAAATCACGTGGAGGATCTTGCCGTACGTCAACGAGATATGCACGGTGATCGCTGGGGTCGTCAACATGGGTAATTTGACCCCGCAGGACGAGACGCGACTCCAGTTGTCCTTTTTGAGATAATAAACGCGTTTATACGACGCCTTTAACTTATACGCTATCATCGGTATGATATTTTCTGTGAAAATCGTTTTTACATGTTATATTTATTTTACTTTCTATTTCTTGTATATTTACGCAGGTGATATTATAATATAACGTAATTATATGATGATCATGACGACTTTATTCCTCCGTCATAGTGCCAATTTTTCTCAATATTCTCGTATACTTACACTACATCATATTGTATACCTACTGTCATAAAATATCGCGAGTATGTGTATGGTGTGACGATGTCACCCCAATACGTTTTACCATTTACATTTTTTTTTTTTATCGCATGCTATTTATATACATATTATGTGCATGGCCTTCCGGCATAACGAACGACGACACTTGCTGCGATCGTTTTCAGCATTTGAAACTCGAGTTTTTTGTACTTTTTTTAAATGTACCGATAATAAAGGAAATACCAAGTTCATGTGTTGCAATTTTTATCAGTTTAATCTTGAAGATCCACAAAATACACAATTAATTACGTACCTCCCAATCAATTTTCGAACATTAAGGCGCGAATCATCGACTATTGCGACAGTGTTAAAAACAAATACTCAATGGTTTTTAAAACTAATAATAAAAAAAAATGAAATTACTTAATTGGGCTCTATTTGTGCCACTATTCTTTTGCATAATAACATGATGCCTTGAATAGAATATCTTCTGTAATCTGTGAGCAAATTAAACTATTTTGAAAAAACCCGCGCCTCGTCCTATAGTGTGAGCAAGATGCGCGAGAGCCGGAAGAGATGAGCTGCAGACGAAAAAAAGTGGAAGTTTTTTGCATCGCATAACAGATATTTGTTTTTTTGTTTAATTTTTCATACAGAAGTTATATACTTATAGGATTTTTTATATAATTTTATCTACTTGAAAAGCCTTTCAATAAGCAGAAAAAGTGTCATGTCTTTAAGATCACCGTGTGTACTTGTGTACAATGTGATGCTTGATGTTATTGTTATACATGAATTACGAGATTTTAGCTTAATTGTTGAAAATGTGAAAAAATTGCATAACATCGAACTGTCGGATACAAGACGATGATGAAGAAGGACGCTGTTTGAGTTATTTCAAGTAAGTGTAAATGAAAATAAATTTTGAGGTTAAGTGTCATAATTTTAGATGGGTCACGTGATAAAGCCGCTGTATATATAGATGGCTCATCACGTGGATGTTTCAAGCGGGTGATTTGTATTTTTTTTTTTTTTTTTACGTAGATTTAAAATGTATATGAGTTCGACATTTAATAAAATATTTCGTGTAGTTCGAAATCATTATTTATCCACTTTTAAAACGCGTGTCGCGTGTAACAGAAATACCGTAAAAGTAATTATTGATGTGTTACCGATCGAAACAGGTCCAGAAACGAACAAGCCGATCTTAAAGTCTCAAGCCGTTCCATCGCTGAACATATCGAACATCCACAGATCGGCCCAACCGCGAAGCAACGACGCGAAGGAAAAGCTCAAGATTCAGGAGCCAAAGTATAACATTACCTTCGCCGGCCAACCGACGAAAACACAAATTGTCCCTAACTGTTGTTATTGTCGTGGTTTTGTTCATTAAAACCGCCCTCTTAAAATTTTGTCCAGGATCACCACCCATGAGAAAGCAGACACGATCATCTACACGGCCAGCAACGCCAACGACCTGATAAACTTCATCGAGAACTTCACCGAGGATTCCAAGGACCTGCCCGACAACTACCTGGACAGCAGCATCGTCATCGCCCAGCAGCTGAACGAGGACCTCGACAACAACCTCGACCTGTTCGAGGACAACCACAACAAGCAGAACGACAACGCGGCCGACCCACCGAGTGTCGGCCGCTCCACGGCTCATCGGCCCGGTGAGACAAAGGACGAGACAAGCGCGGCCAAAAGGACGAGCAGCGGCCAAGACGACAGCGGCCACGGCAAGGTGGTCGTGAAAAAGTCCGAGCGCGTGAACATGGTGATCAAGCGAAACGGCAGCGGCAGGAACTTCATCATCCACCGGAAAGCCAAGCCGGAGATCGTAGTTCCCCTGAAGCAAGGCGTCGCAGCGTTGAGCCTGTGCTCCGAGTGCGGCCAGCACTGCAAGATCGAGGAGGTGGACCGGCTGGACGGGGAGTTAGTGAGGACCAAGAACCCGGAGACCCTGGCCGCGCAGACGCTGCTCGAGCTCCAGAGCGTCGAACCCACGGACGCGATCGAGCACTCGATACTCGTGAGGAAGGGCCTGGAGATCTGCGAGAGGACGCTCCGCGGCGAGTCCGTCCACTTGATGGACCTGTTGGCCAGCGACAGGGAACTCGAGGCGTTCACGGGTCTGACGAGCTTTGAGAGCCTCGACAAGCTGACGAAGCTCGTCGGGCTGTACGAGGGCAACCACTTGGCGTTCAAGCGATTCGAGGGCGCCAGGGACCGGGTGGTCATGTGTCTCTGTAAGCTGCGGACCAATCTGTCGTTCGGCTGTCTGGCCAGGCTGTTCGGGCTCAGGCAGCAGGTCCTCGCCAATTGTTTTTTCACGATGACGCGCACCCTAGCAGTATTAATGGAGAAAACGATCAATTGGCCGAGAGCCGAGGAGCTGAGCAAAGGCCTGCCCGTCCAGTTTCAGGCTTTCAAGCAGACCAGGGCCCTGCTGAGCTGCATGGAGATGGACATTGACAAGCTGAGGTGTCCAAAGTGCCGGAGCTTGGGTAACGATGCCAACAGTGAGATTGATACTAGTCATGGAAAGGGTGGATGCGAGACGGTCAAGCTCGTGCTGGCCGTGTCCCCTGGGGGCTCGATAATATTCAAGAGCAACGTGTTCAAGGGCCAAAGATCGAACGGCTCGATATTCACGCAGACCAACATACTGGGGTGCTTGGACCCGGGCAGAGAGGCGATAATGACCGATGGGAGCTTGGACATCGAGGTGGAGTGCGCCGAGCGCAACATAAGCTTGATAAAGCTGCCGAGGCTCGACAAGGACGGGATCATAGACGCGAGTGAGTTGGAGCTCGCGAAGAACGTGTGCACCGCTCGACTCCACGTTCAACGCGCCTTACGCCGATTCAGGACCTTCAAGGTAGTACAAAGCAAAATCACGTGGAGGATCTTGCCGTACGTCAACGAGATATGCACGGTGATCGCTGGGGTCGTCAACATGGGTAATTTGACCCCGCAGGACGAGACGCGACTCCAGTTGTCCTTTTTGAGATAATAAACGCGTTTATACGACGCCTTTAACTTATACGCTATCATCGGTATGATATTTTCTGTGAAAATCGTTTTTACATGTTATATTTATTTTACTTTCTATTTCTTGTATATTTACGCAGGTGATATTATAATATAACGTAATTATATGATGATCATGACGACTTTATTCCTCCGTCATAGTGCCAATTTTTCTCAATATTCTCGTATACTTACACTACATCATATTGTATACCTACTGTCATAAAATATCGCGAGTATGTGTATGGTGTGACGATGTCACCCCAATACGTTTTACCATTTACATTTTTTTTTTTTATCGCATGCTATTTATATACATATTATGTGCATGGCCTTCCGGCATAACGAACGACGACACTTGCTGCGATCGTTTTCAGCATTTGAAACTCGAGTTTTTTGTACTTTTTTTAAATGTACCGATAATAAAGGAAATACCAAGTTCATGTGTTGCAATTTTTATCAGTTTAATCTTGAAGATCCACAAAATACACAATTAATTACGTACCTCCCAATCAATTTTCGAACATTAAGGCGCGAATCATCGACTATTGCGACAGTGTTAAAAACAAATACTCAATGGTTTTTAAAACTAATAATAAAAAAAAATGAAATTACTTAATTGGGCTCTATTTGTGCCACTATTCTTTTGCATAATAACATGATGCCTTGAATAGAATATCTTCTGTAATCTGTGAGCAAATTAAACTATTTTGAAAAAACCCGCGCCTCGTCCTATAGTGTGAGCAAGATGCGCGAGAGCCGGAAGAGATGAGCTGCAGACGAAAAAAAGTGGAAGTTTTTTGCATCGCATAACAGATATTTGTTTTTTTGTTTAATTTTTCATACAGAAGTTATATACTTATAGGATTTTTTATATAATTTTATCTTCTTGAAAAGCCTTTNGTTGTTACTGGTAAGTGGTGACAATTACGGTATTGACCTTGGTTACCACTTTCCTCATTTAGTTGATAAACGATACTATAAAATCTCTTCTCAAAGGCATCCCTTACTTATCACCCACACTGATCAATCATTGAAAACATTGCGTCTGAAATTACAATAAATATACAAGGAACGACAGATACTTTTCTTTGAAAAAAATTGTTAAATATATTATTTGCGCTATTTTTGATGTTAATTAAAATTTTTTTTTAAACGTTGATATTTATAAAACAAAAGAGAACATATTCTTTATAAAAATTGTTCGGGATGTATCGAAAACGTTCCCTGGAAAACTACACACTACGCGATAAAGCTCATCAAGACAAACAAAAAAGCTATCAATTGAAAGTCACAATAGGAAAAATACTGAAAAAACTCTCTTAGCCTGTTTTTACCATAAAATTCGTCAATTTTTAATTGACCATATCTCGGAATCTACGAGTGCTTTTGGGTTCATCTTGGTAAGCTTAATCGCGCAGTGTGTAGTTTTCCAGGATAATTATGGCTACACCATGTATATTGTTATATTAATACATCCATCGTGAAAATTTTGCTTGTAGTGTAAATGGTTAATAAAAACTAACTGCTAAGAGCAACGACGACTTTGAAAAAGAAGACGAAAAAGAAAATAATTTGTTTAAATGGAGGGACAACTTTCAACTTGGAAGAAGAGACTTTGGAGAAGTAACACGTCTTAAAACTTGTCATGAAAGCAATAGCTCAAAAGCTCAATTGAAAACGTACTGTATACATTAACGCAATAAACTTTGTATTTTTTTTTAGTACAAATTTCGTAGTTACGTATTATGTTTTGTGTTTAATGTAAAATGAGCCATTAGTTGCTTCTGACAGTAGCTCCAAAGTGGTGACCACTTAAATTTCTTTCCAGAAAACAACGGAATTCGTCGAGTCTGTCAAAATTCAAATTTCCCCTACAAACCCCGCCAACCCCCTGATTCGAGGAACGAAGGTAGAAAGCTACCGTACCGAACGAGCTTTCAACCCGCGCGGTTTACAATTTCGTATGTATTACAACAACGACCACCACCAGCTGGCAAACATGTGTATAATACAATACACTTTGGTATACAGCTCCGAAAAAGAATCCCGGGAAGCGGTACAAAATTATAACCAGCATGTGGGAGCAAGACGGAGAAAAAGGGGGTGGCGAGAAAAAGAGAGAGAGATGTTGGCTGGCACTCAAAATATATCTATGTATGGGTAAAAATGTGCTCCTCCCCGCGGGTGGATCCGAAAAGTACACACACATACGTATTATACCTTCTTACGGACCGCGAGAGAGCGGAGCACGGCATGTTTCCTCGGTAATTACTTCGCCAGCAACATTTTTGCTCCTACCGGAGCACATACACGTAATACATCGTGTGTATATATATATATATATACATGTAATATACATTATATGATGATCATGACGACTTTATTCCTCCGTCATAGTGCCAATTTTTCTCAATATTCTCGTATACTTACACTACATCATATTGTATACCAGTACAAAGACTCAAAAAAGGAACCACACCTAGTCAAAATCTACCCAAGGACATTCCGAAATTGGTGCCATGTAAATTGCCAACCAGTTGAGTTCGTTGTGTTGAAAATAAATGTGGTTTTTTTGAAAATCGTCGTATTTGGTGTGAATCAAGTTTGTGANGGCATGTTTCCTCGGTAATTACTTCGCCAGCAACATTTTTGCTCCTACCGGAGCACATACACGTAATACATCGTGTGTATATATATATATATATATACATGTAATATACACCTGTAAGATATGCTGCTGACAGCGAAACGGAGGGAGTGCAGCGGGTGCACGAGTATCGTTAGAATCTCGGTGTCGTTTCGTGTAATGTAGTGCAAAGACGTTAAAAGAACAAAAAGCTCTTGGTGATCGCGAGATGTACAACCTTGTTACATTTTTATGTCAGTGAAACGAAAATTGGTGCTCCTCAACCCTCGCGCGTGCTTTGTAATTGTCCATGCGCGGTCGTGACGTTTGTCTCTGCGAATAATAGAGTGAAACAATGACATTCGCTTGACTGAAATTTAGGTAAATAATTGCAGGTACATCGATAACAGAGTGGATCGGTCTTCCGGGGTTTATGTATTACTCGTGCTAGGGTGTGTATTTTTGTGCGACTATATATATTGTTGAAGGAGATTCGAGATTTCGGATTTCGGAGCACAGCAGAAGAAGCATACAGCAGCAGCCGACGTACGAGCAATGGTGAATGGTTTCATATATACATATATATATACATGTGCACGTACACATAAATAGATATAGGTTCGTGTTGTGCTTCGTGTAAACAATGGACTCATACTTGTATATATTTTAACTTCTTTTGTGGCATAAATGTTCGTTATACGATTTTTGAGAAGAATCGATGTAGAGCTTCGTTTGTCTTCTACGCAGCAGTAATTCTTACGTGTATTCCTTCGATGTATATTTCTCGGCTAGATTGACCGTCAGTAGCCGCCTCGTTTGCCTGACCGTTAAGTTTATCGCGCGCTTTTTGTATTTTCGTTTGAGTGATTGTCTGTACTTTTTTTAAAAAACCACATTATACGATACTATAAATCGAGTTTCTTTTGCAATGTACAATTTAGGATTTTTTTTTTTTTTTTTATGAAAGATGATGGATCGAACAGCTCCGCGACATTAAAGGGCCCAAGTCGATTTTTCGTGCAATGTAGAATATGTAGAGCTCTTGAAAATGAAAAAAAAAAAAATTACTGTCATCTTAAATAAGGTATTGATTAAATCAACAGATTGTTTTCAAAACGCGTCTACGTAAAAGGCTGCGCGACTAGCCCCATTGTTCGTGTCCTTTGAACGATTTGTTGCTTTTAAATCCACTTATCCCGTATTATTTTTCTTTGAAGCCGTCAACCTTTTCCATCAATAACATCCTAATGTTGGTCCTTGATACATAATATATATTTCTCTGGTCACACAATTCGTTGAAATCGACCGATTTTATTCAGCAGCGTGTAAATTCAAACGAAACTCACGTCAAAAATTATTTTAAGCCTCGTACGCGCAACGAGTATCGCTCAACGATGGATATGCGAGAGCTTGCGAGCTTTTTTACCGAACAAGAGAGTTGAAAGATGAAAACGAACGTTTATGAAAAAAAAATACGTGTCTTGTTTTTTTTTTTTGTTTTTTTTTCACTCATAGATTCAAAAATCTGTTGGAGATCTTCCAAAATATGTACCTCAAAAAAAGTGTCACTGCTCCAAAAGCGTTTGTTACGACCGAAAACAGCGACCGTTGGGGGGGGGGGAAGCTATTGTTTTCGTTCGGCTCTTGTTTTTCTCGGTATCATTCACGCGGAGTACATCTGTCAAATCGGACGAGTAATCAGTATCGCTTCTCGTCTTCCCTCGCTTGGGTGCGGGTGGAAAGCGTGAAAAAGTAGAGTATCCCAATTTGCAGAAGAAAAAAAAAAAGAGCAAAACAGTAGTAAAAGAAGGAAGGAAGGTGGGGGAGAGGCGTAAGGGACACTCGATCGATCGTCATTTACTGGCCGTCTGGTGCTCAATTACGGCCACGGCCCCGATAAGCAACACACGCGCGCGGCCGAGACGAAGGAAAACGCCGGGGCTACGGGGAGATAATGCGAAACCTGACTATCGTCACCCTAATCCCCTCGGAACGTGGATAATAAAACAGTCTGGCCGATGAGACCCTCCCTCATTCAAATAACTTGTGATTTTTATTGTGTACTTACGCGTGCTCGGTGTCATGTATTGCTACGAGAACCGGAACGATGGACGTACAAATTAGCTGTTTATTATAGATATACGTGGGTCTGCAGAGATTTTTTGATGGCACTTAATCACCGATTATCATCCATGTGACGCATGACTCGGCTTTTTTTCCATTCATTTTGGATTCTCCAATGATGATAGTGGTTGGCTGAGCGAGGAGTTTTTTTTTGAAAAATTACAGCGCGGTCAGCTCAAGTGGGCTGATGGAGTTACTCGTGTGTGACGTGAACATAATTTTTGCGCTGAATCTTAAACTTTTTTGGAAAGATTAGTGGCGTTTGTCTTTTATCGTTGAAACCATTTGTGGAATTTAAATCGTCCCTTTTAAAGTATCGTATTAATTACAATAGATTCGACCTCGCAATCAATGATGAAAAATAGGGGGGAAAAGAAACGAGGTGGACCAAAGATTTATTCGATCGACAGAGAGGGCGCGATTGTTGCCTACTACATTGAACATGATTGTACATTTCATGATAGCGTGTCGATGGAGGCCCATCAGCTCTTGATGCGACGCTTGAAGCAAACGCATTGTTTCGTGGTGAATAGCGAGACGTTTTGCAATGCATTGCATTTACATATACTCCGCATAAATACTCGAGAGATGCCGGTACGTGTGCACACTGAAACACGAAGTTCCGTCAATCCAAATGAACGTTTATCTGAATGTACAAACGGAAAAAAATATTTATTTGAATGAAATAACTATTTGATGAATCAAATGAATGATTTCTTTGTAAAATGATATTTGATTGGTTCAAATAAACAACCAAAAGATTTTTAAAAAATTAACATTTATGTGGATTGACGTAATTTTTTTTTTTAGTGTAATCGTGTAATGTACGGTTCACGTCGAGACTATACACAAGAATTGGTTGGATGTAAAAGCCACGTATCGATGGCTCGGTTTTGGGTTGTAGTTAAGGGAACGTAGTTAATTTATACTACTCGGAGAGGAGAAACGGATCAAGTTCTTTGGAAAGTCGTGGCAAAGTTTGTGAGAAAAAAAAAAACTTTTTTTTTTTAACCAGGCCATTCATCATGTTTGAACGATAAATCCCGTACCCAACAGTGTGCACTTGACTTTTAAAAATGTTGGGGATGCCCTTTTTCTACACTCGTGCACCAACAGCAGCGTGCGGATCTGAACATTTTTCGAGCAGTTACATAGAGAACGAGGAGCATCGAAGCTCTATAGTCTTGTTGTTTTGATCGTCACGAAAAAAGACGAAAAGCTGGCGAATGTTGTAATCACAAAGCTCGAATTTTTTTTTTCTCGTACACAGGGGTAACGATGCGATTTTTTTCTTTCTCAAGCGAAAAGTAGGTGTTTAAGCAAAATAGCCTAATGAAACCGGTGAGTTGTTAATTGGAGAGGAACAGAGCCTGAACTCGATTAAAAAACCCGATTGGTCGCGCCAACGGAGAAAGCGCCGCGATTTTAATTAAGATTCCGTAGGGAAAAGGAAAAAAAAAAAAAAAAAAAAAAAGCGTCGGAGATAATCACACAAAGGAGCCCTGTGCTCGAGGGTAGAAGAGTCGATTGGAGGGTTTTTTTTCTTCGCCTCTTGAGCTGATTTCGCTCGCAGTTCATTCGTGCCCATAAGTTTTTTCGAAATAGTACATAACTCAAAGAAAGATAGAAGGATGTCCTTCGAATGCGCGAAAGAAGAGAGGTATTTCGTCTTCGGGACCCGATTTTTTTGTCGTACGGGTAATACGATGGTTGGGTAACGTGGGTCGCAAGATTACATTTTTCCTTGAAAGGAGAACAACAAGGATCGATCGAGCTATTTATGTAATGTTTCCATGTAACGCACGTGCCACTGCTCAATATCGCACGCAACGTTTTTTTTTTTTTTTTTTTTTTTTCTTTTCTTCAACAAAACTTTATTTTACAAAATAATAATTGAATACAAATCGTGCAAATAAAACTCTGATCAGCAGACTTTCAAGATGCGAAATAGAAAAAAAGAATAAATACTTTCGTTTCGATGTGTAAAGTGTAGGTATGTTACATCGCTTAAATAGAAACAGACGAGATTGTTCGGACATTCTTTTAAATGGAAATTTAGATAGAGTATGGCTAAAAACCCCAGCTTTGGTATGTATTCCTCAAAATAATGCAGTAAATTAAAAAGATACATCTTGTAGCTGCATAGTGAAAGAGAAAAAAATGATTCCTTTCGATGGGTACAGAATAGATGAAACAGACGAGATTGTTTGGACATTCTCGCAAATGGAAATTTAGATAAAGTATGGTTAAAATTTCAGCTTCAGTATGTATTCCTCATAATAATACAGTAAATTAGACAGATACCTTGTAACTGCATAGTGAAAAAGAAAAAAATGATTCATTTCGATTGGTACAGAATAGATGAGTCACAATGTCTAAGTAGAAACAGACGAGATTGTTCGGACACAATCTGAGATTCTCCAACTATACTAAATAAGCGTTTTTTGTTGTTTTTTTTCGTCAGAAAACATTACTGTCAAACTTAATAGGTCGCCGATGAAGATCAATTGGATACTTTTCATCCACACGTAAACCCAAGTATTATAACATTACTTGTACGAAGCTGACGTTGAACTTTTGTCCGACGACTGATGCATAGTGCATTTTTCCAACGATGCGTATACATACGTGTATACGTTGTAAATTTGCGTTTATCGAATTCTTGTGCCCGTGATGGGGGGGTCATGAGAGAATGACGCACTAGTACCGCTCGCCCCTCCCGCTTCACCTCGTCGGGCCAACCTACTTCGCGGTTATAAGCATCGATGATGACGACACGGACTACGTCGACACGAGAACTCGTGACGTAAACGCGGCCGTGACGTCAAATGCTCCCGCGAGAGAGAAGGGAGGGGGGGGGGATAACCGAGAGGGGTCAGGTCGCCTCCTCCCGAGCAGGCACATCGATCGTCCCGCGCCAGTCTCCCTTTCATCGTCCTGCATACATACGTGTATCCCTCTTTCGAGGAAAGGCACCCCCTCGTCCGGCTGTACTTATTTTACGGAACGGAAGACTTTGCTCTGTGCGCGCGGGGGGTTGGATACAGTCGCATCTACGTGACACGGGCCCTCAACTCGACCTCAGCGGAGAGCCGAGACCAGCCTCCCGACGAGCCCTCCTCTCTTTTAGCTCGGCGCACGCGTTTCCTCCCTCCCTCCCTCGCTATTTGTTTTTGGGTGTTCCTTATATGTAACACATCATACGCATACAATACGTGTAGCACAGGTCTGTGCTGCATCTGTGGTCTCAGTGTAGCGCCTACGTCGCGCGCAAAATCCACCCCTATTTATCGTAGCCCTGTAGCTCTGACATTACTATCATTGTATGGACGACCACGAGTAAGTCGGTCTCGCGCCCCTTTCTTACATATACGACACATGTTTATCTGCTCTACTAATCCCCTATACCTATACTGGGTGAACTATATTTTGAAAGTTTACATACAAAAAAGTTAATAATATTTGAAAATTTGCCTACTAAAGTGGAACAAAATTTACCAAGCACTCAAAGTAAACTTACTTTCGCAATTGTACTACGAACAATAAGCGTGTGTTAAAAAAAAAAAAGTCAGAATTCCAACTTAGGGCACAATCAAACAAGTAAAGGGACAGACAAACGTAAAATGAAACAAACGAACAAGACGAGGTAAAATTGAACAGTCCTCGTGTAGTCGCCGCGAGCTTTCAAATCATCGTAAAAGGGAAAGGAAAAAAAAAAATTGCGAGCTCGGGGCGTGGATCGCGTGTTCAATAAAAGAGCCGGAGCGTCCGTGTGTATACACGTGTCATAACAAACTCTAGGCCAGCGCGTCTGTATATGTATGTACATACATAACGGATAAGTACTGCCCGGGACTGGCGCGCAATTCGAGAACCAATTCAATGGCTCGACGATCGATGGTATACGTATACATAGTACCCGCAAACAAACCACCTTCGCGCGTCATTCGATTAACAATGATTCCGTATGTTTTTACGCTCACCCATCGATTGTACGCTTAGTTTCCTATACATGTATGTACGTTAAGGTTGGAGATTTTTATTAGCTTTTGCGTCGTGTAACTTTTATAGCCGGTCTCAACGTCATCGGTGCCATAAAAATCTGTGCTCGCAAATACCTTTTTTTTTTTTTTTCTTCACTGTTCTGTACACTGATTTGCGTGTAAAGTATATATTCAGTAAAATTGTACTTGGCATCTGACAGGGAGAAAAAAGGAGAGAAAAAAATGCATCCCGCGTCGAGTCCTCAAACATTTATAGAAATCATTTTTTCACCGAAATTTACCGACAAGTCAAGTGTAAATCTGTCGTTTGAAAAAAAAAAAAAAAAAAAAAGCTCTACTTGTCGGCGCGACTGTCTTTCAAAATCATATCTTTGGCGTTCGAGCGCATCACGCGCTATATGTATACGTGTGTCTCTTTTCTCTTCCTGTGCAGCCCCTTTATGTTGGTACGCGATCCCTCCGGGAGGACTTTCCATTCGAATGCGAAGTGAGGCCCGTGGCTCGAGGTACAGGTATTATTTTCGCTTGTTGAGCCCTTTTTTTGCGCTTCGGTACGGAATCAACTTTGAGTTTACAAAAGAGAGCTTACGATGAACGCTGATAACGTTTGTCTAGCGATAAATCGATCGGAGCTTTTGGTTTCTCGTGCACTGCTGACTTACTACTGTTGTTTTTAGCCGCGTTTGGCCAACTGATGAAAATGGATTCAACTGTTTGATATTGGAAAGCTGGTCAAAGATTAAAATAGATGATATGGTTAGTTGCGTTTTAGCGCCAACTACAGAATGTTCAAGTACAAAACTTTGTTTTACACAATGCTGTGCATAATATATTGCGCACTAAAACCTGCGACAAACACCTTCAAGATACGGTCAGTCATTGTAGTTGCGCGTACTTGTACTCTGTCTCTGTTTGAAAAACATCGGAGCAAATAATACGAGACTCCAATCTTTAAAATTTTTTTTTTCTCTTAAAAACAAACATCTACAACAACTTGGTGACTTAAAAAATCCATCGTGTAAATAACAACTCGATTGTAATGACATGGTTTGTTTGTTTTCCATTAAAAGTGCAAGAAAAAAAATAAATAAATATAGCGTACTGCCCTTTTTTTAATATTAACAGAGTTACATCACAACGTCGACGTTACGCGACCATTTGCAAATTACATTATTCGCCGCATACGTCTATCCGTTTTCATCGTATACATTTTCTCTGTTCGAAAGTGAGCTGTATCTCATCCACCTTTTATGTGATTGCCTGCATTATGCGAGCAAACGACGGCAAAAAAATGTTTCAACTACAACACAAATGCTTCCTATGCTTTCGGATGAACGAAAAATATACCACGATGTATCAAGTGAAAAATTCTTCGTTCAGCCCAATAATATTGTAATATTCCACCCATATTTTTGAAATGTATACATGTATGTACGTTCAATGGGATTAATCGCACGTGTCCATATGGATTCATTGACACAGGATGGAAACAATTGGACTAAAA
Organism: Copidosoma floridanum; assembly: GCF_000648655.2. Next base: position 1,658,250 of record NW_019379587.1, read on the forward strand.
GTAGAAAATAATACACCCCGTCTCCACGACTCCTCGATCATTTCAACATCAATCGATGGACGATCAAATTGATATTCCTTCCTTACCAACACTTTGAAATCATGTAATATTACACACTTAAGAATCCCATCATCGATCGTGTACTTACGTACCACCAACGTGCCCGCACCCTTTCCAACTTTGCACCACTCCATCGTTTCGAAACGTCAGAGGTTGAGGCTCTCGCCGGCTTGCACAAGACTTACTCCCCCCGCCCCTGAGTACACACTCGACCAGTATTAATTAGGCTAATGTTCGAGGATGAAAACCAGATGTATATGTATATACGTCCAAGCGGTGCAAAATCGATCATCTCGAGCCGAGCGCTGAAACGGTCGGGTTGTATTATTAGCATCAGCCGAAGAAGCTCCCGGAACCCATAAACATTTTATCTTGTTATCCCACTCGGCTTCGCATAGTTCGCGTTGGCGCGTACTTTTTCACGAGTTTGCTTTTACACCGACGCCAAACTCGTCACGGGAGCTCATTTCCCGAGAGTACATTGCTGCAGGAACGTTGTTAACTGCAACGGCATTAGCTCGTGTGGTACGTTGCGGGGTATTGCATGTATAGGATCGAGGTGGTGACGGGGTGTTATGCACACCCCGCGCGTGAGGAAACGAATGCTCAATTGGATCGCGTAGTGCGACGAGTTCGAGGGCGCGGCTTTGAAAGTATAATGGATGAGAGAAAAATCCTAGTCGCGTGTACCAATGGTTCAATTACATAATGGACGATAATGGGGGTGCGAAATTAAATATACCCGTGTATTCAAATGGGGGGGAGGGGAATACGAGATTGTTCCTCATCGGGAGAACCAGAAAGTGAGCAAAAAAAAAAAAAAAAAAAAATAGAAGCAAACTTTCCTAATTAGACCTTCTTTGCAATGCCCAAGGCTTCCCTTTTTCCAAGATAAATTGGCCCGAGAGTTACGCGGCTGTGAGTTATACTTCTCCGGACTAATTTAGCTCGTTTCGCTGGAGCATTCATGCGCGATTTCGATAAAGTTACGGGCATATAGTACATACACAGCCGCGTAAAATAATTTTCTTGTCGCGCAGTAACTTTTGCGTCCTCGCACTTTCGTGGATTCGTCATGGAGTTGTGTACACGGGTAAAATGGTAACGCTTCAACAACACCACATGGGTGTGTGTGCTCGCCCGCGAGTAATTGATATCGAGCAGAGAGATGGTTATAATTAGAACGTGGTTGGGCAAACTTTCGAAAACGTGTACGGGAAAGTCGCAAGCTCGTGGCTTGAATCTTTTTTTTTTCATCAATTCACGTACCAGATAATCGTAAATCGGTTACGGGAGTGATTTTGGGCGCGTTACGGTTGTTTAAACTGATATTGAAAAAAAGCTTTGATTAAAACCCTTTTAAAGTAATATTTCTTTGACAAGAGGTTACAGCAATGAGATGAAATTGTAAAATAATTTTTAATACTCCAATTCCACTCGATTGGTTGAACCATCGAATTAAAGAAAACAGCCGTGATGAATTATACTTTGAACAGAATGGCGGTGTTGGCAGACGTTTGAAGTTCATCCCATAAACAAAACTATCGTCCAAGCTGTCCGAATGTCATTGCGACGCGATGGACGAAGTGGCAATTTTTAGGTTTTAAACGCAAACACAACATTCGCGTGCCAATTAAAATTACCAAGTACCTTGACTAGCTAATCTAAAAAAAAAAAAAAAAAAAAAAAAAAAAAAAAAATGAAAAAAAAAAAAAAAAAAAAAAAAAAAAAAAAATGAAAAAAAAGAAAGAAAAAGAAAAATGTTCATCCCGAGAATCCTGAAGAGCGGCGGCCAACTGCTGACCAAGCCAGTGCCATTTTGGTCACCGGTCCGCAACGCGAGCAGCGGTGGCCGCAAAAATTTGACCCCATCACCGAATACTTCCAACCAGGCCCGCTCGCCCCCCTGCCTACCCAAGGAGCCGAACCTCTGCAAGTTACCCTCGCGAATAAATGACTTCTCCAACCCCTCCTCCTGCTGCACGTCGTCCAACCCGGGAGACCAGAGACTGCCCTGCCGGAACCCGCACCTCAGCCCAAACCCCAAGAAAACACCAAACTCCAAGCTGGACAAGCCCTGGATGACCAGGCCGACCACCTGGACGCCCCATGTCTCCCTGCTCTCCTGCAGCTGTTCGCAGTCGAGGTTTTTCGAATCACGCATTTTCTCCACCCACCATGTCTCGGAAGGTGGTCTTATCGCTCCTCGATTCCAGATCGAGTGGCCATCACCTTCCACCAGATCCCTGCGAAGCCCCGCAATTCCAGTCGACCCAGACGCCCCCTGACCCGTGCAGACCACCTAACCTGTCGAACCAAGCCTGCGGCACCTGCCCACCACAGTCCTGTCACGGTACGATGGCGGGAGGTCGTCGTCCCAATGGGGGCTGCCTGAGGACCAGCGACAGACCATGTCCCTGCCTATACTCCCCGCCGTGCGATAACAGGGGTAAACACACCTTCGTCCCACGTACGAATACATCAACATAACCTATGGGGTTTGCACACGTGTGACTTTTCGCGGGGGGTAGACCACCTGGCCTTGGAGAGACGGTACAGGCTGTTGACGCTTTTCGTGGCCCTGCCTCTCGTCTGCATTGCGATAGGCGTCGTGCTGCCAATGGCTGAGGCAGAGTACAAGGAACCAAGACCCGAATACATTCCATACAGCTACATGTACATTCGCACCAAGGTATACACCGTGAAATTCCTTGCCCCAACGTATATAGTATATACCTACAAGCGATTGTCAATGTACGCCATGATATGTATACTAAAACCCGATCGATTCGGTTGGATGCTCGAGCGCAGAAATTCCCGTGGGGAGACGGCAATCACTCCTTCTTCCACAACCCGATCAAGAACGCTGTGCCGCCCGATGGGTACGAGGAGGACGATCCCTACGCCATACCGGTCAAAGAATAAAAAAAACGCATTGGTGCGTGGGGAATTCGTTGCACGCGCATGGTATACTAAGAGGAGTTGTTTAAAGTGTTTTTCTTTTTCTTTTTTTTTTTTTTTTTTTTTTTTCATCGGTTTGGGCGTTTGATTACTCTTTCGTCCTTGGTGGCGTGCTCCGTATATAAGAGTATTGTTGTTTAAAATGATGTATTTGTACGCGATCGTGCCTTTGATTTTACCAAAATCTTGATGGTCCGTTTTCTCTTGTGTATAGGTAACTATGGCGCGAGGTAGACTTTGTCATGAAACGGCCGTTAATCGTCAATCGCAGCGTCCATAGAGTCAAAGTACTGATAAACTGTTGCACTCTACATATACATATAGTGTCACAAGGGATCGTCAGCTGAACTACCTCGCAGCTACGTGATATATTTATCTCATATATGTATATATATTTGGATGTAAATTATTTGACAAAGAGTGCGTAACTGCAATTATTTCAACTACATTTAATGTAGAGGCGAATTTTCAAGGTATTGCAGTTCAGTCAATTTGTTAGTACGACTACGGGATTTTTTTTTCTTTTTTTTTTTTCGACCCATTTTTTAACGGACAATTTCGAGTTCTGTAAAATAAACTTAAGTCGACCTGCTATGAAAGCAGAATTGGTAGGTAACTGACTTAAATATGATTTGGCAAAAACTTTTTTTTTTTTCGAAGCAAAAAATTTCCCATTTTCGCGAGAAGCAATCCCGAGAGTGGTGAGAAATGAGAAATTCGATAAGCGTTGCGTTTTACCGACAGCCGTGTGAAAAAGGTGACACCCACTTCAAAGCTAAAACGCCATCGGGCTAACGGATACATTCGTCAACGTGAATTTGTAAAAGCCTCTCGACGCACTTGTGCCATTTTTTTTCTCTCCGAACACTCTCTACTCCCAAATCGAATTGTTGATGTCTGTATTAAGTTCTTTTTTTTTAAGGTAATTGCTATATGTATCATATTAAGGTTACGTATTTGCAAGTGATCGATCCAACGATGTAAGTGAAACAAATAATAAGATGGCATGAAAAGTATTTTTTCTCTTTTATAATTATTGTTTGAAAACTATAGGTGGTAGAAAAAAAAAAAAAAAAGATGCTTTTTTTCTTACTCCCACAAGTAGTTTTCAAAATAATAATAATTAATACCGTCACTGTTTAGTATTTGCACCATTGTTCCAGTGATTTATTGACGACTATATAATGAAAAAAAAAAAAACAAACAAACAAACAAACAAACGCGGTAAATCGAATCTGTAGTTTTGCACACGTGTTCTTTGATGTACTTTTATTAATTTTTCCGAAAGCATAAAATTTGCCTTATCATCTACTTTAGTAAAATTCTTTTTATTTTTTTTTATTTTTAAATGTAAAAATTTGAAGCATAAAGTGAGCGATCGAATCAGGTGAATTTCCCCGAGGCTTCAAACTATACGCGTTTGGTCGTGAATATTAATGGAGATCGCGCTTTTCAGCGCCCCTGTACGTGTGCCGCGGTAAAAGGAGCGTCGGAAAGTTTGACCAAACTCGGACGATCGTTTGGATTACAAAGTGATGTGGAAGTTCCTCGAAAGTGCGGAATTACTCGCAAACGTCCGCAGTAACTTGGAAATGGAAGTTGAGTCGGTTGCGCGATAAGAACCTGGTGATGTTGAGTTTCGTTCGGTGTTGTTGGAAGCGTCTATAGATGAAAAAGTTGCTCATATTGGTTTTCTCCACGGAAACACATTGTTAAATGATGTACGGTGGTTGCGTTGTTTTCACTAATTATTAATCAATGTGTCTTTGTATAACTCACAGTTGCTGCTGAAAATCTTCAAAAACTACTTGAATAAAAACAACGGATAATCACTTGAAAATTTGCATTATGTATGTATTTATTTAATTCACTACGTTTCCAAAGAGTATAGATACCTGATACCCGTATGAGAAAACAGTACATTCTATCATAACTATATATTACCTCGGAGTGATTTTAAAGTTGGTTCGATTTTTTATCAGCAAAAATTAAGATTCAACTGTTGGAATGACGTAAAGAAACTAGAATTTAATTACTACAGTCACCAATATTTATCTTTCGATCCCCACGTACATAGTATATTTCAATTGGTTAAAGACGTCCGGATCACCAATAATAAAAAAAAAAAAAAAAAAAAAAAAACTGATATTCTAAAATATTTATGTAAACAGAGTTGAACATACCCTATGTAGGTACACAAAAGTAAGTGCAACCTCCAAACACTTACTAATTTATCTTGAATCATTGAAACCGTAGATGTTTTTATAAGCGTACGGACACGAGCTTTCGAACGAAAAGTCGCTTTTCTCCGCCCACTCTCTCGCGCTATCTCTTTGAAAAGAGCCAAGCAAAATATCATAAAGAGATCCACGAGGCTCCGACATCGCAAACACAATAATATCACCTATTTATCTTCGACAACTTTGCCCTATGTTTCCATACACATATATATATATATATATATATATATGCATACGGTATATGTATACCTGTACGCGTATGTATGTTACTCGTGCACACGTGTATACACAGTTTGTGTGCAGAGGGTGCAGGAAGGCCTTGGGACTACCCCGCTAATTATCACCGGGAAGGAAGCGCGAGAGAAAAGACTTTCCGACGTCAGCTCGCTCTTTTTACGGATGAGGAGCTAAACATATAATTGGCGGGGGGGGGCTTCCAGTCCGATTGCGTGTGCTCGTTTCGAGAGTTGCTCGGGCGAGGACACAACGAAGCGAGCCGTCGCTGCCGAATCGTCGAGAGACCTTTTCCGTGTCTCGAAAAACTTGCCCACTTTCGAAAAATAGTTAAATTATTGCGGTGACAGGTATGAAAAAACCCCCAATGCATTTTGTTTGATAAGAAAATTGAATGAAAGATCTTCAGCTTATACTGATACTGAGTATTGTCAACTCCTGATAAAAACTCTTACACATTTTAGGTGAGTTTGAGCTGTAATTCTTACTGAGATATATTTTGAAAAAAACCGTCATTTGTCTCCTACATTTTCAAAATCTTAAGAAGACCTTGATCTCCGCTTACTATAAAAAATCAATTTCAAAGTACATAATCATAAGTACGTATACATGGGTTTGCATATTTATAGCCGTGGGCGTGCGAGCATCATTCCCTTCGAACAACAACAGTTAGAAAACTACAATTTGCAGCTGACCCCGTTACTTTGGCATTTTTTAGACTAACCATCATAATACTGCACGTAGCGAGGGAAAACATCCAAACTACATTGTTGCTATGCGACCGCAATAATAAAATTTATTTCTACTTGCAAAGGCCTTTTTTGTTAATTTCAAGTTACAAGTAAGTTTCGAATATCATTTTTTTGCACCACGGAAGAACAATTAAAACTTTCAGGTAACAAAATAAAATAAACTTCGACTACTGACCCAACTTTTTAGTATAGAATCATAAATTCAATTTATACTGCGATGAAGGGTTTATCTGACGCAACCATTTGGAAAAAAAAAAAAAAAACTTTGATTTCACTATTTGGTACTTTGTCCCGATGAAATTTCCATCTCACGCCTATTTGAGCCTAACCAGCTGTAACAGTGCCATACAGGAAAGACGTTACGTGTCACCATATCGCGTGCGTCTATATAGCTTGTGTCTTTGCTTCTTTTTCTTCTCGCATGCCCTCCGTTGGACCTTCGATGTTCCAGTATCGCGACCTTGGATGCACGTATGCGCGTATATACCCACACGTATAATATATATATATACC
>NW_019379587.1:1665049-1687912 GCF_000648655.2 Copidosoma floridanum
TATATATATATATAAATGTATACGTTATCGCAAACGCGAGGCTGCACGACGGAGAATCCTATACAACAGACGGCAAATTCTTTCCATTTTCGACATCTCTCTGCCTTTAGCTTTTGCGCGCTTTCTCCGTTCAATGATATTTCTATTGCGCCGTAGGTATTGCAGGTATGCGTATATTGTAGAAAGCTTTTGTTTGCCACTCGACATCTTCGCAGCTTTTTTGTTCCCCAAGACTTTTTTTTTTTTTTTTAGGCGTAAATATACTGAATCTTTGTCCTCGAACTATATTACCTTTGCAGATTGAAAAAAAGAGGTAACATGTTAAATGTTGTATTTTTTAACAAGCTTGTTTTTTTGTCTTTTATTATTCGAGATAAACCACGTGATTTGTTTTGGAATTAATTACATAGATCTCAAAACTTAATTTTTCTTCATCGCTTCAAAAGCAGTAGTTTTTTTCACAAATGGTATGGGGAATAATGTAACTTCATTCAACCTATACATCATATAATGTTATATGGAGTTGCAAAAGTTCCCGAAAAAAAAAAAAAAAAAAAAAAAAAAATTGTTATTGCTTTCCTTCCATTACTTCGCTAAAATTACGACGTTTTTTCCCAAATTCAGGGTCGATAGTGCAGTATGACCTCCCAAGATAAAAATTACATCCTGGGATTTATTATAAAAGTTTTTTGGTACATAACATGTTCGCTTCTCCGATACCCCAGTCATTTGTTCATCTGGAACCCGTAACAAAGCCAATCCGACATAACTTTACCACTACTTCGATGATTTTTCTTGTATCGTGATGTACCACGTATAAATGATATTTCCAGCGTCCCCGACAGAACAACTTCTAAATACCTGCAACCTCGGAAAAATCGCATCTCAATGAAAACGTCCAATAAAAACCAATGCCCGTGCATAGCGCAAAGAGCCAAGGAACTGAACGAATGAGAAGGGAAAAAAGCCGCGGTACTTTTTCCCCCTCCGATCCGTTTTATTTCACCGTAACGGTTGGAAGACACGTTTATTTTCTTTCTTTCTCCTTTCGTTCTTCCGTTGCACCTCGATCGCCTCATTTTTCTCGCCACCCAGTTCTCCCCCTACTCGGGTACCTTTGTATATATATACATATACGCGGGGCTTTGTCCCGCACGCCCTTATCGCAAAACCGCCGTAACTCATCGTTCGACATACTTCTCTCTCTCTCGGGATGTACGTGAAAAGTAAAGAAAAAACCAATCAGCCATTGGATAGCTACTTTTGTACTTGGTTCGCGACACGCGTTTACTGCATTCATCACATTTCGTGTGTATGTACGTATGGGTCATGTAAACTGCAATCGAATCGGTATCTGGATGCGTGTAGTGCAGTGCGTGGGGGAGTAAGCGGGTTCTCCGTGCAATTTATGCAACCCCGGCACATCTTTCGTTTCATCGCTCGGTCATACATTTTTACTCTCGCTGAAACCCACATGTATAGTTGTTAACGCCGCGGTTCGAGCGCGTTGAAATGAGCTCGTCAATAGGACCTCCAAACTGTGCTCTTCCTCGATTTTTTTTTTTTTTTTTTTTTTTTTTTTTTCCTCCTCCTGTCCCGGCCTTCCAGTTAAAAATAATAGCTCAAACAACCATAAGACGCCGTTCTTAAAACGTTGAAAGAGTTGAAATTCGATTCAATGACACCAGTGCAGGTAACAGTCGTTTTTTTTTTTTTTTTTTCGTTTCTTTTGTTTTCGAAACAGTACAATCATTATTATTTGATGAACTGCACGCGTCATCGTTTACATAACCGTAGTTGTTGGAATTTCATTTATTGCAGTTGCTAATGAGTATGCACGCATCACTCGTTGAACGTGTTTACGATATTTTTCATGTTTTTCCGAGTCATGCGTCACTACAAGCGAGATCTTAAAATATATATTTGGAGTTCAATGTCTGCACCCGCCGTTTCGGGGACAAAAAAATAAGGAAAAGAAAAAAATAAAAAACTTTGTTGTGTAACCGGCCGTCGCTGAGGCGTTGAATGTTTTGTCACCGAATTCTTGCCAACTTGCCAAACGCGGGGAAAAGTTTCGGTAAACGATAAACTCTTTGAATTAAAACTACAAGTATATTTTATCGACATCGATAATCAAACGAACAAAGCGGAGCTTTTCAAATAAAAATAAGTTTGTCATCCAACTCATGTGCGATAAAAATGTCTCCGAACCGATGCAAAACAGCTTGATTCATATTCATATCGCAGACACACTTATGCAAGTATATGAAAATCTATTAGTCCTCAGCGTAACACCTTTGACGCCTATGTTCGTGGGGAGAGACGGTCGTTAACGTTTATGTACGTGATCAGGAACAATAGCTCACGATTCACGTTGAAAAAGTGTACAGGCAAGTCAGTCATTCCACAATTGGGCATCGAGTTATACACTGTATTTTGACCAAGTTATGGTTTCATTTGTAAATAAATTTTCCGCGTAAAAATATCTAATCGGATGTTTGTTTGTAATGTCCCAGCAGCAAGTCAAAGGAACGTGAAAACTCCATCCTCGGTAATATTACAACGATCTACCAAATTGTTTCACTGGATGTCATTTGTAACGCCGAACAAGCAATCTAATTCACGTTGATTATTTTTCAAAAAAATTGAATTACCAGTGATGCAGTAGACCCAACACTCATGATCCACGCACATGTGATTATAAATATTCGTCGTGGTGCATTTTTTTTTTTTTTTTCCGAGACATACTTATTGTTGTTAATATGCCTTTCGCTCACGCGATCGTATCAAGCTAAAGAAAACCTTAGTGTACCAGTGACCATTGAAATTGAAAAGACAAATGTAAGTACAACGACGACAAAACCGTGGCAGATCAAAAATATCGGCTCGTCGAAAGCAAAGCCACTTTTTTTCGCCTCAAGTACAACGATCACGTTAATCCACATATAGATTAACGCTTACTTCTCCGAAAGTGATGTATCAAATCGTACAAGTAAATATAGCCGCAAAAATCTCCGAACCCCCATATAAAGGCAACTTTTTTTTTTTTCCCCTCGATTGTCTTGCCACGCTTAACCTGCATGTACATACACGCTGGTAAAATGTGAAGATAAGGCCAGACACCTCGTTCGATTTCGTTTTCCCGTCACGTCTCCCAACTGGACTCCTGTTTCGTGATACATCATACGCAACGTCGGTGTCTGGACGCGTGGACCAGAATAGACAGCCACGAGAATCGTCGTCAAAGGATGCATAACATACGTGTGTACTCTCTGTTACGCGAGCCCCTACATGTATATATATATATATTCGAATCGCTCGCTTGGTTATAAATAACAAGGTAACCAATCCTGATTATACATGCATTGTAATACGCACTAAACGTGCAAAAGCATAATATCCATGGTGTATTGAAGGGTAATTGGTAAGATGGATTGGAATATTATCCCTTGGGGCCGATGTGACAAAACATACAAAGGCGTTGCATCACATTGGGTTTTATTAATATCAAGCGGTACTCCATACATCCCCTTTAATGGATAATGCCACTGGATAAAATTATCAAAATTATCCTGTAGAGTCATCGTCGAGTGCGTCTGTATACTTTGCGCGGCTCTTTCATCGGCACGTATAATTATTATGTGGCAGCTAAGCTTCGCCCTCATCGAGATAACAGTGTATAATTGCACTCGTTAAGTGTATTATACGATGATGATGACGATGAGCGTAGTTTTAATTGCGATTATACTCGGAAGCGGAGCGTATACGCGCGGAAGATTAAGTTTGCCTGTTGTACATTTTTTCGCGCTCACTCGCGGTGGCGATCGATTACTCGGAAATATCAGACTTTACGCGGATTTCGTTGGAAATTGCGTGGGAATATTCGTAGGAAAAATTTAAAATTTTACCCCTAAAAAGTTGTATACATGTTGGCACTAAGAAGTGTAGGGGCTCTTTTTTTTTTTTTTTTTTTTTTGGCACGTCCCCAAAATGTGTGTCGACAGCGTCAAATGTTGACGGGCGTTGAAAATACTAGGAAATAAAGGGAAAACTTTTAATTAAATGTTATGATTTTCTAGAGGGTTTTTTCAGAGCGCCACTTTTGGCGCTGTCCACATGTATTTTAAGTTACACTGTGATTCAAAACCTTTTTTGTTGCAAGACTCTGTATTTTTGGAAATTAGTACGCCTTAATTGAAAAATAAAAAAAAGTTGATTTAAAAGTGTGCGTATCAGCACCCAGTGCTAATCGGTATCCCTGGAGAGACAATTAATCCTGAAGGTGCGGAATCGTCACCTTTGGGTGCGAAAAATGTCCCGTGCCATTGCCAAACCAAAGGAAAAGAAAAAACCAAAGTCCAAAAGATATTAAAGCCCCGTCGAGTCGATGAAAACCTAAGCAATCGGTAATGAGAGCACATGAGCCGCGACAGAACAGTAAATTTCGCCCGTCACAGCCCTTACACTCGCGCGCGCAGCCGTTCTCGCGCCATTCCTCTCCTGCCTTGCGATGTTATACCCACGTGGTCCCTCGCGCGCGGGAGGATCGATCAATAGGAGAAAACGCCCTCCCTCGCGAGCCCGCTCTTTCATCCTCTCGTGTACCCTTTGGGTGATGGTACGTATACATATACACTGCGCTGTCGCTGCTCATCTTCCTCCTTACACATACCACAGCTGTCTCGGCTTTGTTTATCTTTGTCGGTCGAACATCACAGCCATCCATTTATCTCCTCCCCCACTAAACTCGTGTCAGCTGTTATACTTATGTACCTATACGTATAAATATTGCTTTGTTTCCATTTTTATTAATACTTTTCTGCTTTGGCGCGTGCGTGCATTTTGCTTTTGCAGCCTATATATGTCCTGTACATGTACGTAAGGCTATATACACGGAGATGAGCCCCAATCGATTATTATCACTCTCTGTTCGTATCTTTTTTTTTCAGTATAATTTGCTTTTTCCTCCTTACACAACGTGCGAATAAGGTGCTCTTCGACTCCATCGACACGAGTGCGAGAGATCATTACTTATACAAGTGGGGCGCTGATTTCCCCCGAGGGACGAGCCCTACCCCCTCTTTTTTCCTCTCACTGGTATTCAATCAAACTCCCTCGAACAAAAAATTGTTTCTGCCGTTCATCGTTGTTCGTGGGTTTTTTTTTTTTTTTTCGCAAAATTGAATTCCTGATCTTTTTCCCTGCAGATGACACGATAACGGCTCTTTGGCTCATTGTTTACTTCTCTCCTTCCGGACTCTCATTTTTCACCCCCGTCGCTTCCAGAATCCTGTACAATTATACTCTGCTTCGACCTTTTGTCTTCCTCCGTTTTTTTGTGGGTTGGCGCCCTATACAGCCAGTTGGAAATTCAAAAAATGTTCTTCAGCGCTGTTTTCATTAAAAACAAATTTGCCAACAACACGGGGCTGTATTTTCACGTTAGTCCGATCAATTGGATTTAAAGCAGCGTCTTGAACTCGAATAGGAAGTCACGGGTACCTCTGGCCGTGTCTACGTAATTGGATCGCGCCTGGAAGATACGGGGAGGACGCCTACATCATGGGATAATGAGTTTATCGAGTGACAGAGGGTGTTCCGCTAACGTGATCATCTCCAAGTATCGGACGGGTGGTGGTCGAAAACGTCGCTCATGCTTGTGATTTCGCGCAAGTGGAGACACAATAATTTTCGCCTTTTCGCGCAGTCAGGTATTAATCGATATTTTTTAAGTATAATCGATACCCTGTTTGTAGTCGATGGAAATATATTTACCACCTGACGTTACTATTATATACAGGTGATCAAAGTACAGTCCCAATCGCAGGTTTTTCACCTCTCGAGCCTCACTTGTTTTGGCCGTGTCCGTCTATTTTAACACTCGGGAATAAAAAAAAAAAAAAACGCCTCTCTCGAGCTCACGGAAGCTTTGAAAGCTTTAACTATTGAAAAAAGAAATTCGAAAATAATACCCGAAACCGTAGTCTAGGATCATTCACGTGCAACAAATAATGTACTTGTCACACTCAAAATACGCGGAATCATCGAATATTCATTGAGCTCCGATACAGACGAACTGCGTTACGTTGTGAAATCACAGCTTCGCCAACACAACTTTCAATGGCCTTGCACTCAAGCGGTGATAAAAAAAAAAAAAAAAAAAAAAAAAAAACCACTTTTAACTGCACACTCCGTGTAGTAAACATTGCAGCCGTGTTTGCAATATCCAGCGCGCAAAACCAGCTGCGCAAAGGTGGGAAAGCTCGCAGGAGATTCGAAAACTCGCGGGCCTCGAAAGCTCGTATCCCTCCGGGGCTGCGGAGGCGCTTCTTCTTCTCCCCCCCTCCTGACGACCCAACAACCCCAGCTGGCGGACAGAGACGCATGTATATAGTGTGTACGCTACTGGGTCCCGGCCAACGGAGCGGAAACCCATCGGAGGGGGTGGCATGTATCCTCACGGTCTCGTCAGTCGGTCGGCGCGAGCCACGCAAACGCGCCACCAGCTGACAACGCCAGTCCGTGCCCGACGCGCGCTTCGGCTCGACACGTTACTCCCGTACACCCAACCATCGCCACGCGTTACAATTATTACATTCGTGGTACTTTTGCGTTAGAGCTCCGTACTTTGATGGACAAAAGTGCCATTGGTTTTCCTTTCCGGCCTCCTTTCGTACGGCTTGTCCGGTGCGTATACACCCGAACAATAATTTCCATGTGATTGCAAGCTCACGAGCTTTTTTTTTTTTTTTTCACCCCCTCCTTCAATTTTGTTAGTTTTGTCATCATTGGGTGTCGTCGCTATATACTTGTCACGCACGTAGCGTCGTTGTGTAACCCGCGTATGTATGCAATGCCGTTGATAACGATAGTCGCGGGCGTGCTTGTGCAACTCGACGATAATTGGATTGAGGTGACAACACGGGGCGAGATAATACATCGCATACGTATATTATGTGTATTGGAGAGAAAGAGAGAGAGAGAGTGCGGAAAAGCTGGGCTTTCGCCTCTCACCTGCCTTGGCGGTTGGTGTTGTTGGTGCGCGTGACAGAACAGCGAGGGTTTTCTTTTTTTATTTTTCCGTCCTCTCATTACCATCATTATCATACCACCTGTTATTTGTACATACCCTCGGGGGACGTTTGTTTGTTTCGTGGTCCCCTCCTCCCGAGGATTTATTCATCAACTCGCTGGTTTTTTTCTTTTGTGCTTTCGTTGTAGGTTCGTATATATACATATATGTATATGTAAGGAGCGGGGCGGGCGATGGAGGAGGGTGGCCGGATGAATATGTAATCGAGTAAAAATCGATTTTCACCGAGTGATGATTTTTTTTTTTTTTTTTTAACGTGCGTGTGAGTGATCGTTTTAAACGCCAAGATCAATCATTTTTCCAAGAGTTATAATCCTTATACAAGAGTGGATTTGTTCCCCTTTAATCTTTGCATGCTTTTTTCACGCTCGATTGGATTTTTTTTTTTTTTTTCTCTTTGGGTAAACATTACCTGTCGCGTTCTTCAACCACTTCGAGACCCCCTTTTTTCGGTCACTTTTCCCCCAAACTCCGATCTCAGTTGGCACGCACTCTCGGATCTATTATTTTTCTCTCTTCTTCCGTCTGTCTTCCCAGCGTCTTTCGAGACGTTTTGGCCGCGATCCACCAGCTCGGGTCACTTTCGCGCTACGCGTCGAACTTTTGAGCTCGAGAGCTTGCAATTCAGTCAAAGTGTACCAACAACTAAATTACCCCTGTAGTGTACGAGTGCGTGGCATATTTTTACAGTACGAGGGAAAAAAAAAAAAAAAATTTTTTTCATTTCAGAGCCACTCAGCTTTAGCACCGCGTGCAGAGTGTGTGTATATACAGTGCGTATACGTTTGACTTTTGTTTCACGAGCCCCGTCAAGAGCTAGTTACTTACTCCTACCAACGTTGGCTCATGTATGTCCTCGAAGATGAAGGTGCGGCGAAAAAAGTCGCTAGTGTGTGTATTACTACGTGAAAAAAATTGGGTCTTTTGCGGATAACGAGGCTTGACATTCACTGTGAGTATAATTAAAATGTCACCATATGTTTGTTTTCAAATTTTGACAAAGTTTTTTTTTTTTTTTTTTTTTAAATCAATGGGGGTGCGATTTTTTACGAGTACACGTTTTTCTTTTTATTCCGACGTGGATGTTTTTATTGAATCACACCTACTTATGAAAAACATCTAAAAATGGCAATGATACATAAGGAAACATCGAACCGTTCAAATTTGAGCTCGTACTTACTTTATTTTTGGAACGTTTCTCCCTCGATCGATGCGAAGGTAAATAAAGGCTCGCGATACACATGGCAATGAAAAATTCATTATCCCAGACGTTCGTGACTCCGACGCGCAATCCACGATAGATTTTGTGTGTATACGTATAAATCAAACGTCACTTTCCATTTAAACATCAGTGTTTCAGAAAGTGTCTATAAATACCGATACACGATGCATACTTATTTGTTTTTTACTGGTAGTAAAACCCATTAAAAAATAGTTGCAAAATACATAGATATACATTTGGAAAAAACGCTTGTGGTGATAAGCACACATCGCAGATATGTGTCAATTACAATAAAATACGCATTTGATAGTTGCACGTTAACTATAGAAAAATAGTTTATCTGTGTCTAGTTATTTAAATTAAAAGATGCTAACAATAAAAAAATTCAACGATGTATTAAATTTTCTCGCGTTAATTGAATTAATTTCAATTAAAA
Organism: Copidosoma floridanum; assembly: GCF_000648655.2. The sequence goes on from NW_019379587.1 coordinate 1,673,801, forward strand.
CGCGCGTATAAACTCTCTCGTACACAATTATTTTTTTCAAACACTCAAAAAAAAATATAATTCATTATTTTACTGGGAAGTTTTTTTTTATTTTTACTATTTAAAACACAAAACTCAAGAAAAAAAATAAAAAAGAGAATTTAAAACTTTTTCCCCTTTTAAATTACAATGCTGTATTTTTAATCAAATTCTTTTTACTAATACTGTGTTTTGAAAAGCACGGAAATAATTTTTCTCACACTTAATTAAAAAAAAAAAAAAAAAAAAAGAGAGAGAGAGAGAAAGAAAAAAAATAGTAACTCGATTTATTTCAAAGAACATCCATGTCCAATTATGTGTAAGAAAAATAATAAACCAACCAACCGGAGAGAGAAAATCGTGTCAACAGCATCAGTTTCAAAACGAGGAAAAAGGCAGTGACAACAAATTAGGTACTTCTGGTCAAAAGCACAACTTCAAAGTTTCTAGCTGTTATTGCGGCAAAAATAAAGCGTCCCTTTTGTTTCACTGTATAATGGAGAACAGCGAACTTCGTACCGTAGGGTTGAGTTTCATTGCGCGACAGCAAACTGTACCTCAGTTTCTATACTTTTTTATTTCTCGCTACAAAAAAAAAAACAATTTATGTTGAATTGAACTTTAAAGTAAATAAACGAAAATACCAGATAATTGTAAAAACAAACCCAACGCGCCATTTGTGCGAAATATCTCCTTAAGCGACGAAAAAGTTGTTTCAATTAGCGTAAAACACGCGGAATTGTAGCTGTTTTTGTTAACCATTGAATTTTATTGTGCCCAATTATCCAAAATGCGAAATTTACGGAATTTCGTTCTCATAAAACTGTATGCGCGTAGCCTTCCTCGATTTTAGTGTTGCAGTTTCTAGAAGAAAAAAAAAAACAGGATCTTTCCAAAACAGGTACACACTGACGAAAAATGCCAGAGGAACAATAAAACGAGTATTTTTATCGGTATCGGGAAAGAAACTTTGTTCGAGATCGGCGTACGTGATGAATAACGCGCGAACTGCTGCCCCTCTTGCGACCCGTTATATATATATGTATGTATACATACGCGTGGCGTTGCGGCCGCAAACGAGCTTTGAGCCGCACGTCGTCCGGTACTCTCTTATACTCTCTGCGGTGACATTTTCAACCCTCCGGAGATCGCTCGGAATGACCGTCAATTAAGCCCCGGGGTCTGATCGAGAGTGTCCGCGCGCTCGTTAACGAAAATTGTCCGCTTGTGGTACATGGGTTTTTCTTAGAAATAATTCATTCATGTATTTGGATTTCTTACAATTTTTCGTCCAAAGTTTAAGCCTGGCAGTATTATCTGCTAGTACATGTTTCGAAAGTTGTAGAAAAAGTCCCGTTTTCCATCTGTTACAGCAAAGAAGTACAGTTTTGACTAAAATTATGTATTTCTTTAATTACTTGCTGATAAATGCGAACAACTTTAACAATGATGAAATAAATTATACTCTGTGACATTATAGTTTTCGACAAAAAGGTTCAAATGTAACGTAAATAAATGTTAAAGTTTTTTATATTTTTTGAAGGAAATGAAAATTAATCTTTATTCCAATCGTATGCAAAAGCCTAGTTTATATATTTCCTCAAATAGGTGTTTACGCGAGGAGCTGATGTGGACAGGCTATCCAGAGAAAATTAAAATGATCGCTCGAGCGAATGATTGAGTTTAAATTCGCGGAAAATAGCCGGTACAGCGAAACAAATATTTCGTTACAGCCACAATCAACAATATGTTTTTATTTTCCGTATAGATTTTACGCAAACCCTAATTCGTCCTTTTCATTTTGATTTGGCATTCAACAACAATCGTCAAAGTTGAGTTGCGTGTCTAAACTCATCTCGTCTACCCGCAGTAAATAAGGAGGTAAAAAATAAGTTTTTTCCTCCAATAGTGTATCATATTTTTCGTTGATTACCGAGAAGGAAAATATTGCACACATTCGCCATTTTGAGATTAATTGTATACAAATATTTCGACACTACTTTATTATTATTATTTTTTTTGTATCGAAATTTAAGATACCGTTCGCATGAACAATCAAACAAGCAGTACTGCGTGGATGCTCATGGGATCGATAAAAAATCTATCGATTATTCAAAAGCTCTCGTTGCCTAAAACATAAATTGTCAACAGATTTCCGCAAAAATACAACTTATACGCAGCGTATACACACACGGACCATTTGATCGTAACTCCATCGCCAATGATCCCCGTCAGCTTCTCCAGACGCTGTAAAAAAGAGTCCATCCTCATGACGCGAGCTTTTTTCCGACCCTCCAATAAGACCAACACCTTGAACCCCTGCCTTTCCCGTACACCCAAACACACTCCCTTTTTCTCGTGCTCGGATTTTGCTGTCGACGGCTCCAAGCTTTGCCCCACCTTCCCAATAATCCAAGCCAGAGTAGACGGAACAAACGAACGGGAAAGAGTAGCCACTGCTCGATGTGGCGTATAACGAGGCTTTGATTTATGGAACGGCGTCTGTGAAAAAAATACAACTTGCCGCTCCCTTTTTTTTTAAATCACGCGCACGAGAAGATGGGTATCAAGTGCGGCCCTTTCGGTGTTTTTTTTTTTTTTTTTTTTGTTTCCTTCCCTTCATAAAAATCGGTATCGAGTAGCTTGTCAATAAAGACCGGCTTTCACGAATAATGGGGTTTTTCTTTGCCACTATTTTATCGTTATTATTTATCGATTCTCCTCCGATCGGATCAAACGTACATCCTACTTTGATTTAAGAGCTGAGGGGGTGGTCTTGGAAAAACCTTCTAGACCGAAAAGGCAGCCGAGCCTCTTTTGCCGACTTGTGCGCGAAAACTCTTTTCTTTTTTTTTTTTTCCTTACTTCTACACTGTGTGGATCTTGGACATGATGTCGCAATGACTTTCATGACTACTCCTACAAAATTGCATTACTGTTCGATTTTAATAAGTAGATGAATTCTGTTTGAAATTGAAGAAACTACACATGTTTTGTGTTACTTAAATCTGACACAAATATTTTGCTTAAACTATAAACATATTGTATAATTGAGCCCTATTTAAACTATTACTATACACTATTATTATTAGTTCAAGCAAAAATACATAAAATTTGTGTAATTTCGACATTTTATGTGTGTGAATTCGCTAAATTATCAAATTTTTTGCCAATCATATGGAACAAAATGATTAAATTTTGTTGGTTGATTTCTCTGAAATATTGAGCCTCCTCGCTTGTTGTCCTCGCTTGATATTTGTGTGGGCAGCTTGTCGTGAAAGTGTAAAAATAAAAAGAGGAAACGAGCATATATTGCGGAAACCGCAACATCGCGGTTCTCTCATTGTCGCCCGAATCGCGAATGCAATCACACATTCCTCACGTTTGAAAAAATAACCAGTCGTGTAAAACAAGGCGGTTTTGGCACACGTCAGGCAACCACTCGGTTAAATCTTGTACCTTCTATTGGTTCACTCATTTATTTGTCATTGGTTGAATTATTCAAAATTTTTTTTTTTAATTTGTTTATAATATAAAATTCATTAAAAAGTAAGATAAAAAGCATTATTTCTGCCAGAAAAAATGGTATCATCGACCAAGTCTAATAACACTCGGTAGGAGATAAAATGTACAAACGCGGGTGAGCTGTAGGTAGCTGCATGTTAAAGAAAAGTACCGCAGCGTGCTATTCGAATTTCGAAGCAAGAGCTTTGAATTGCACAAAGAAAGGCCTTCCCGGAGGTTAAACTTGGAATTTGTGGAAAGTTGAAATGGCCACGCGTATCGATATTTCACATTTACTCCCGATCCCGCGTAGTACGTAAATACACACATCTAGAGCAAGCTCTAGCCGGCTCGGGAGCCAGGAGGCACACAAATAAAGTCGAAAGCGAAATTCTTTGCCATGATATTTCACACGAGGTGTATAACATAGGTATATTTTATAGAAATACATGCAACTCGATGAATGAAAAGTATTTGTATGGATGGAGGAAAAATTATGTAAATTTCGTTATAAAAAATAAGTACGTCATGTAGTAGCTTGTAATGTTAGGTTTTAAAACACGTTTGTTGTAATAATTTTTTCGATGGATTTTCGTTCCTATGTGACGGGATACGTATGATTAACATTTCATAAAGTTTAAAAGCTCGGCCAAAACGAAAAAACCGCAGCTGCTCATCGGGGGAAGTGATTTCGTGCGGTCGGAAAAATTAGATTTTTCATTTCAAGGTGGTTTCGTGGTTTTGCAAAAATTTTGGACCAACGATGAACATTTTTTTAATCATACTCGAGTTACAGAGGTTAATTCTCGATTTTTCCAACAGTCATTTAATAATATTTTCCAACCCGAACACTTTTAAAATTCATACTATTTTTTGAAAATTACAAGGTCTCATTCGGAAAATTTTCAAAGGTAAAAAATTTTGATCCCTCGTTTCCCAATTTTTTTTACCTTTTTTTTGGTTGAAAAAAAAAAATAACAAATTTTTTGGTTTTTCACGAAACTTGTTGAATCAAACGTTGTAAGCTCGACTCGTAATTAAATTAAAGAAAAAAAAAAAAAAAAAAAAAACATTTGTGCCTGTGTGAGGCAGGCATTGATTTAGCACAGACGCGCAAAAATAACGCGGACAAAGCCACAATGCCAACCAAGGAGAGGAAGGGAAGGGAAAAAAACAATGAGCTTTGCTTGCATAACGAACCTTGAAGGCATCCACACTGAGCACTAAGGCTGTCCGCGAGTACAAATCTTGAATCAAACCTGTAAAGTGTGTGTATGTGTGTAATCCGTTAGTGTGCTGATCCCTACCTGGTTTCAAAATTGTAAAAATATTTTTTTTAAATAAATAAAGCTTGAAGTTGAACAATTGAACAAACAACAATGACGCACGTGGAAAAAGACCGCTCATCAGAATAAAAATGCGTAAATGTGTTCGTTCGTGGCTTAAAAGTCGCATTTTCTGTGCAGGCGATTAAATTTTTTTTCTTTTAATTTACAGGTCACAAATGCCATCCTGGTTAAAAAAAAAGGATAAATGTATTTTCGCGAAAGAATCGTGTGCGGGTACTAGATAAAAGAAATTAAAAACAAGGTTTGGCCCGGAAGACATAAAAGTCGTAAAAAAAAAAAAAAGTTGTTTAATGCGGAAGGGGCGCTAGAAGTTGAGCTAGAAGATATCCCTCTTGCTGGTTTTCTTCTCTCGTTCGTTTCTCATCAAAAAATGAAAAAATTGATAAAGATTCTAGAAATGAAGTGAATGAGTACATTATGAGCTTTTTTCTAACTTGATGCTTGACCAGTTTGCTTATGCATACTTTGACCGTAAGCAATGGGTAAACCGAGTAAAATGAAATTTTTTTTTTTTAATTTTCCGAGATTTTCTTAATTTTTTTGATGCTTGCATTTTCGTAGAAAAAATTGTTTTTTGAAATTCGAGTCTTCAAAAATGAATAGCATTAACACATCTAAAAGTGTATAAATGCTTTAACAGGCTTTGAACTATGGACAATACAATTCATGCTCGGCGTTAACAAGCGGGTAAATACACTTCTTTTCGATCATTGTGAATGCATTAAAATATTCCACAATACATGAACATCTGTGAATTGATGTGAGATTTTTATACGTCCAAGCCAAACCTCGCGTCCGCTAGAGAAAAAAAAGTATTCGAGGTGACGTAAATTACGCAAGACTGAAAAATAAAAACTGTACAAGAGCGACTCCGTAAGTTTTTTTTTTTTTTTTTTTTTAGAACACCGAGAAAAAAAATGTACAATAACAATGTTCATTAGCGCGGTGGTGGAGGACACCCGCGAGAGGAAAAACAAATAAAAATAACAACTCTAGTCGAAAGCACACCTTTGCATCGGAATCGTTTAGGATTCCTCTGTTGCGTGTACTACATACGAGTTGAAAAAGACAACGGAGGGCGAAAAAAAAAAAAAAAAAAAAAGAAGTAGGCCAACGAGCAGCAATCGACCTCCTCCGTTTAAACAGCAGAGGCAATGTTTTGCGTATAACGCGTATAGGTACACCTGTCATATATACAAGTAGGTACACGTGTGCATACTTATATAAATGTACAAGTAAAAATGTGCGGGATCAGGAATTAGAGAGCTCGGATGTATAGTTGTACATACGTATAAATAGTAAGTATATAGTCTCGGCGCGAGGTGATGCACTTGACGAGCTTCCACGTTAGCCGCAGCTGGCCCAGTGGAGCTACATATATATATACAATAATATATAATATATGTATGTACATATTATATACGTGTACCCATGGAGGCCTGTGCTTATAAAACTGGTATTCAGCAGGAGGTGTATTACGTGAGATATTCCGCCGAGGCGTATATTACATATCGCGGCCCACGCGGTGTGGTACTTAGTGGTTTTATTGCACCTCGAGTTGTACCCATACCCGAGAGTTCTGGCATTACGGTCATCGTGGTGTTGTTGGAATTTTTGGGAGCTTACGAGTGTACGTGGAAGTTCTTTACCTCACGTTCTCTCATAAAAGCTTTCGCTCCCTTTTTCAGAGAGAATTGGCCATTTTAGGGGACAATCTGTACGCTCGTTTTTCTGGTGCTAAATAAACCGTGGCCCACAAGCGAAGAAAAACCACACGGCTTTATCCAACGCATAGGTATCCTTCCATTTGTCCTTCAATTCGTCGCGATTAACCAAGTGTTAACACGTAATTGGCATACGGTAAACATATATTTCCTACTGGGTGCAAAGTTGTCATTTTTACCCCTTCGGTGGAGGGATGCATGAAAAATTACTTGTATCCGGTTATGAGCTTGCGATGTAATCAAAACACGAGAAATTTCGTCACTTGAGCATAAGTAGTATGCGACATGGAAACGGCCCGTAAACTTACCTTACCTCCCCCCCCTCCGAAATTCTCTTCACATTTGAAGCCGTGAAATATTTTCCAGTTGGAGCAGTAAACCAAACGAGCATGGAGCATACCAACTGTATAATATACCAACGCGTTTGAGGGTGGTAACACATGCGAGCACGTGTGGGGTCGCAATGTCCTGGGGCGGGTGCAGGAGGGCTGTATATTTTATAAATCGCACACTTCGAGCGGAGTATTGTAAGCATTATATATTTGTGGCGATTGTATATTATGGTCGCTCGAGAAACACGAAATCCCTTGAAAATAACACTCGAGAAAGAAGCAACTGGCATGCTGGGCTTTCATGGCGCGAAGGGCAGGTGCATGTATGGACTTGCACGATGTGTCACCGGAGACTGTGTAATAGCGTATACTATTATCCTTATGTAAACATATCCATGGTAAACAAACTGAAGGACAAGTGGCGCTACAGGACTCGGTGTAACGTAAGACCCTGCTCTTTGGGTTTCAGATGTGCTCATCTGGGAAAGGCTGTAACGTGGGAATTTGGTTTTAACGTTGTGTACAATCGAGGGCATCCTTTTGCCACCTTGTTTTAATGATTTTAAGAGCAAATTAATCGGAACTCAACGACTCAAGCGATAATATATACACGATATATATTCAGGGATAATTGTGATCCACCCTCAGTTGCGTGGAAGCAACGAGTCTTATAATTGTCGTTTGGAGTACCAGTGGAACCCACCACGATCTCCCGTGGGATGTAAGTCGGCGACTCGCGCGTCGAGGACGAGTATACAACGTGCCTCTCGTCGCGGTTGTTTTGCTCATTTTGAATTTTTTTTTTTTTTCTTTTTTTTTTTTTCTTAATTGAGTATGAAAGATAAAATACGATTTTTCCAAGGTAGTCGAGTGAGAAACATAAAACTGTGATCCTGTAGGGTACCTTATTGGTGGAGGAAAAAAAAATTTAAAAAAAACACGAGCGCGCGTTCTGTTGACGATGGAGTTGATTTTTTGCTTTTGTTTTCTGTTCCAGAGATGTACCGCTAGAGGAGGGAAAAACCAATCAAGATGTTGATCAAAGAGTATCGGATACCACTTCCGCTCACCGTGCAGGAGTACAAGATTGCCCAGCTGTACATGATAGCCGTGAGTTTTTGCTCGTCTCCTCCTCGTTTTATGGGGCACCATTTGTTTTTTTTTTTTTTTTTTTTTTTCATGTCTTTGATAAACTTGGAAAAATTTAATTTCCATTCAAGATATAACTCACGTTATAATACTTACTACCCCCTTCATGAGAAATTTATGTGTCTTTGATACAAAATAAATCGGTGGAAAACGTAATCAAGTAACCATTGCTCGTCTCGTCTCATGAAAACAGTAAAGTAATACCTAGAGAAGATTAAAGTAAAACGGAAAGAGGAAGCGAAAAAAAAAAAAAAAAGTGACTGGAAGCGCAAATATTTTCGTACCCCTGCATCGGAGAAAAAAGGCCGAGTTTCCGCATACGGTCATTTTTGCTCTTGAAAAACGCGTGCAAGACGAACAGGGAAGCCTTTCAAGCAAGGCAAACAAACCTAATACTTATGGACGCAGAGCCGCCTGAGCCGCTACCTCGGAACTATATGTACATGAGCGAGGCTTTTACTGTTACCACCAATAACCCCGTTTGCTTGCGTCTCCCGAGAGAATATTTCCCGTTTTTCCTCTCAACGTAACATCGATATTTTCTCGGTCGTTTTATTCCAATAATAAATTATGTATACTTTATACATCATAGGCTGGCATTAGGAACCAATAGCTGATTAGTATACAATATTATCGTTTTCTTTGAGTGAACGAAATACGTTTTGTTTGGACGAATAATATTTATTAATTGTAATTAATTTTTTTTTATCGGTATAAGTACGAGTGTTGAGACTGAAAAAAAGAAAAGAGAAAAATCGACCAAAGTGATACCGTGTTGCAGAAAAAATCTCGGGAGGAGAGCAAGGGTGCGGGCAGCGGTGTGGAGATAATCGTGAACGAACCGTACTCTAATGGGCCCGGTGGTAACGGCCAATACACCCACAAAATCTATCACGTGGGTAGCCACTTGCCCGGATGGTTCAAGAGCCTCCTGCCCAAGTCGGCGCTCATGGTCAAGGAGGAGGCCTGGAACGCCTATCCGTACACGAAGACGCGCTACACGTGTCCCTTCGTCGAGAAGTTTTCCATCGAAATCGAGACTTACTACTTCCCCGACAACGGCTACCAGGACAACGTGTTCAAGCTGTCCGGCAGCGATCTCAGGAATCGCGTTGTCGGTCAGTGCATCGTTGGCTATTTTTTTTTTTTTTTTTTCTTCATCACTGCTTACCTACAGTACAACACCAGCAAAAAGAAAGAACGTAATATACTTGATTGAAAAAATGTAGTATCACCAATAATAGCAAAAAATAATTGGATCTATTATTCATGAAAAAAGTATAGTATACATTACAAGCGTATGATATTCCGTGAATTTAACAAACATGTCTCTCTTACGTACAGACGTAATCGACATAGTGAAGGACCAGCTGACTGGAGCCGATTACGTCAAAGAGGAGGACCCGACGCTTTACGTGTCAGAAAAAACTGGAAGAGGTCCATTGTCGGAAAATTGGCTCGAGGAGTATTGGGCCGATGTCAAAGTACGTATATATATATATATATATATATATATATATATATATATATATATATATATAGGTACTATACATGCACGTGTTTACCATAGCCTCTCTCCGATACTTCGATTAGCTCGCAGAGAACAACTGCTGCTACCACGGTGATGTTTTTTTTCTTCCTTCTCCTCTTCGGTTTATGAATAAAACATGCCATTCTCGTGCCTATACGTCCTTTTCGCGGACCGCTATTGTCCCTCCACACTTTTCGAGCACACTCTTATAGCTAAATGTTTCCTTTTTTTTTTTTTTTTTTTTCCACTACCTATACGATAAAAACCAACAACGCAGAGTTTTACGAGTCAATTACTTTCCCGAACGTACAACCAATATTTTGTTTCTTCATTGGATGCATATAGATGTATTGTACTTGTTTTTACCACAGTTTGAAAAATCAATTCTCCAGCCACCTGGCATTCAAAGAGAAACTCGATCATATTGATAGATAATTTAATTTCACTTTTTACGAGGAAAAAAAAACAAGCATAGCAGCTTTTCTCGCAAGCAGCTAACGATTTGCAAAAAGGAGAGAGAGAGAGAGTGGCGCGTATTCGGAGCCCTCGAGTGCTCTTTGCAATTTTGAAAAGAGAGAGAGAGAGAGAGAGAGAAAAAATGCCATTTTCCAGGGTAAAGCTCAGCCCACGCAGTCGGGCAAGTCGCTGATGTGCGCTTACAAATTGTGCCGCGTCGAGTTCCGCTACTGGGGCATGCAGACCAAGCTCGAGAAGTTCATACAGGATATAGGTAAGGAGCCGTGCAGCCCTCGAGTATACTTTACTTACGGGGCTCTTTGACACGCGTGTATAATTTTAACCGCGTGCACGTTTTTCCAAACTTTAATGTTACGCCGAGATGTTTTTTTTTTTTAAGCTTTACGATTGGGCTGATTTATTGAATCCGTAGATGAGTTGCATCGAGACGCGAAATTTCATTTAACGCCTCGTTTTTTCGTGCCGATTAGAATGAGATTGAATCGTTTGTAGTTGAAGAATGCACATAGACGCGAAGCGAACGGTTTGTCGAATTTGAAATCATTTGTTTGAGGGGAAAAAAAAAAAAAAAAAATCTTTTGAATAGCGTTGAGGAAAACAATGGTGCGAGCGCACCGGCAAGCCTGGGCCTGGCAGGACGAGTGGAACGGCTTGACGATAGAGGACATCCGGGAGATCGAGCGCCAGACTCAGTTGGCATTGCAGGCAACGATGGGCCAGGGGGAGGGGGCCAACGAGGCCGAGGATGGCGACGAGCGCGAGGAACAGGACTCGGAGAGGGTGAACGCGACCATCACGCCCCAGGACTCGGCTCAGGTGGCAAAGACCCTGGCTGCCACCCTCGGCAGTATCGAGAAGAACGAGGACTCCCAGAGCCCGGCCTCGGCTCGCAAGCCCTCCGACATACCCGTCATCAGTACCGCCGTCAGCTCCGAGGCTGAGAACAGTCCCGAGGACTCGCCCACCGAAATACTGCCTATCAGGTATTTCTTTTTTTTTTTTTTTTTTTTTTTCTCTTATTTGTTTCATCGAATGGGTTTTTATTTTTTATTGTGACTAATTTACGTATCCGGTGTGTTGCGTGGAACGTTAAAACGATTTTCCGATGTTGTCCTTGGGTCAAAATGATTTTTTTTCTCCTTTTTCCGATGACTCGATTTCTACGCGACTACTTTACTGAATACACATAATTTGAATTTTCGATTAAACACCTATTTTTTACATTCCAAGCATCAATATTCAAGTTTAATCTGAGTTTACTCAAACATACATTCTACTCGAAATTCTATGAAGACACGAAGCGAAATTCTGTAATAATTGGTATTTAAAAGTGACAGAGGAATCATGGTTAGTGAGAGTTTTGGGCCAATTTTTCAGCAGTAACGTTTTAATGAAAAATATAAGTTTTTTTTTTTTTCAATTGAACGTACAACATTTTCCGATAAAAACCTGACAAATTTCATACGTATTCCTTTCCTAGTCTCAAATTACCGATTGAAAAAAAAAAAAGGTCCATTAATTTTGTCGACGAACGTTACGTACCCTTATGTCACCATCAAGGCCTTTGTGATATGAATATTTAAAACCATCGTTGACACCGACCTTACACTTATACTCTTCTTTTCGACTTTTGGTGAAAATTTCAAAAAGTCCTTACCCAGTCAAAGCGTGTACACAAACGAATATCTCAAACTCCCTTTCCATAAGTACTCCGCGTCTCACACGTTCTCCGTCATTCCACCCACGTACTCGCCAGTGCTCTTAAAAATAAGTTATTAGAGCACACCTCACGTACTTCGAACTCGATTCAACTTTGTTCCCTTTCATCTTCCTCCGAAAGAAAAGCTCATTCGTCCCAACTCGATGATGCGTGAAAAGAAAAAAAAAAAAAAAAAAAAAAAAACCCGAAAATCTGTTTTTCAGTAGGAAGCCAGAAAAAACATCCAAGGCGGAAAAGGACAAGGGCTGGAAGAAGAGCAGCACGTCGCTACACTCGCCTAGTTCGGCCAAGAGCTTCGACGCCCAGTTGGTCAATTGGCGAATGGAGAGTATTGTGCGCGAATCCGAGTCGGGCAGCGACGACGAGTTCTTCGACTGTCAAGGTAAAGCCGAATTTTTTCCCTCCCAACTCAGTCTATTTTTGATTTTTTTTTTTTTTTTTTTATTCTTCTGTTTTTTTTTTTTTTTTTTTTTTTTTTTCGGACACGGTCGCAATGGGCATGACTGTATGATTTTATTTTTTTTTTTTTTTGTTTTTTTTTCTTAGATAATCAGGTATTAGAGATTTTTGTACGAATCGTTGTTATCAAACCGTTTTGCTCGATCGAATGAGAATGAAATTTTCGTTTTTTTTGGAACTTGTCAAGATTTCTAATGCATGCGGAAATCGTCATTAAAGTTGGAGTTTTTTTTTATCAATGTGTACTTATTCGACGATGATTTAGTTTGTCGTGTTTGCATATTTTTTTGTTCACCTCCTTAAAAGTTTTTTCTTAAAAATTAGTCCCCGTAACAATACAATTGATTTTATTATTTTAAGAAATTTTACTTTTCAGATTAGAGTTAAATTAATTGTTTTGCCATCAAATCACGTAATTTTCACACTACAAACAATAACACAACATTAAAAATGAACAGCAGCTCAACTGACGTATCCCAAACATCAAAACACTCGACAAACACTAAAAACACGTACATACCATGTATGGCACGATGTGGCATCTAAGATATTTCTTTTTTTTTTTTGTATGCATTCTCTGTGTCTCTGTCTGTCTGTCTGTCTGTCTGTCTTTATTGCTTGTCGCACGTGCAATAAATGCAGCTCTGAAAGGCTTCATTATACCCACTATTAAAGGTAGGACACTGCAGTAGACTGTTTTTATGTTTACTGGACAACAATATTTATAGATGAATAATGATTTTTTTTTTTCTAATCTCATGCGACATAAGTTATCTTTTGTGATCATTTAAATTTTTTCATCATCCCATTGATTCTAATGAGTAAGGAAATTTCTACTTGCTTTGGCTTTTGAGGTCTACAATGTACATGACAAAATTTACATTTGTTGCAAACAGTAACTTTACACTTGAAGCTGAATATGATTTTTAATTCACAACGACGTCGTGAACTATACGCATATCGAAACATGTGTAAATCATGACTTGAATGACAATTTAAAATTGTTTATTAATTTTACGTTTTAGCTAAAAAAGCCTTTTTTGCAGAACAATCCACATAACTTCTCTAAATAATCTGAGGCATGTTCTTAAGCATGTGGTAAAGTATTCAAGTATAATAAAAAATTAACTTCTGTATCCTTAATATAACACCAACACAGACACGTGTACCGTAAATATACGTATTTTTCTAACCACTTTACTATGCTCTATTGTATTTGGTGCAATTTTTTGGTAATGATATTTTTCAATTATTTACATTTGCATTCACTATCTATTTCTTATTGTTTCATCTTGGCGTTAATGAATTTTAATCGAGATGAATCTTTTTACTTAATTCTAAGTAAATTAATAGTGACAATTTGCGCGTTTGCGCTTTGAAAAAGATGAAAGCCATGTATTGGTCGATCGAGAGATCAGTTTAAAAAAGCAGGTTGAAATTTCTTATCACGCAGAAAACTTTGAGCTCGACGATAACTCGTCATTAGCTAAATGGAGTTCTTTGGATCTTCTAGCAGAAGAGGATGACGCGACCTCGCCGACGGTGCCGGATTATAGTACGCAGGGTGAGTTCATTACTGCCTTTGTCATCATTATTTTAGTAATCAAAGTACCCGAACAAGGATACTTTGTCGATCAATTTTTTTTTCAAAGAATAAGATGATTATTTGGGCTGAAAGTTTTTTCTTTAGCACTCTTATTGCAAGATTGTACTTTGAGAAATTTTTTTCAGTTGTACAATAAGCATTAAATGTTTGTTCAAGTTCTGATTGTGATAAATTTTTTCTTTTTAATTTTTTTACTGGAAAGTTTTTTTTTTTAGTTTTATGTAATGATGAAAAAGTACTAGT
>NW_019379587.1:1688091-1701099 GCF_000648655.2 Copidosoma floridanum
TTTTTTTTTTTTTTTTTTTTTTTTTTTTTTTTTTTTTTTTTTTTTTTTTTTTTTTTCATGTGGCGAACAAACAGTGACGCAAAAGTGGTGGGGCAACAAGAGGATAGACTACGCGCTCTACTGTCCCGAGGGCCTGGCCAACTTTCCTACAAACGCCCTGCCCCACCTCTTCCACGCGAGCTACTGGGAGTCCTCGGACGTGATAGCTTTCATCGTGAGGCGGCTCGGTAGGTTCGACATGCAGCTCCTCGGCAACGAGGACAAGGACCTCACCGACTTCCGTCCGGGCCAGCCGCGGGAAAAGTGGAACAAAAAACGCACCTCCGTCAAGCTCAAGGTGACCCAATCGCGACAAACGCCCCCCCCCCCCTTCCTTCCTCGAGCTACACATATGTGGCTGGTTATTGAATTTCGACCTCTTTCAGAACATTTCGGCCAATCACAGGGCTAACGATGTCATCGTCAGGGATACCGCGCCCCAAGTGCTCTCGGCTAGGTTTATTTACGGCCCCATTGGCCTGATAGCCCTCACAGGTACGATTCTTTTCATTCATTCACCGATTGCGTCTATACACGAAAGTATAAAATGATGATGGTATTGCGTGTGGCTTCTTTCACAGGCGAGAAGGTCGACATTCACATAATGAAGGATCCCAGGGCGGGGGAGTGGTCGTACTACGCGACGGAGGTGACGGACAAGAACGGCAGGATAACTTATCAAATTCCGGACGACAAGACGCTCGGCTACGGCCTCTACCCCGCGTAGATGGTCGTGAGGTACGTGAGCTTGGAAACAGATTGTGTATACTTTTCGCATCGACTAATTTTTTTCTTTTTTTTTTTTTTTTACCATTATTGTTATTCTTTTGTACGTGACCACGTAAACACTGAGCCTTGAATTTATCTCTGTATCTTTTTATCATCCGTTTCACTCTCTACTATTTTTTTTTTTGTCAATCCTTAGAATAACATATTTGTCGGACTCTAGAAAAGATGATTCATTTATTATCGTCTCTGTAGAGTTACCAGATATAGATTCCTCTTATAGGAAAAAAAAAAAAAAAAAAAAGGTACACGTATACATAACGACGATCGATTATTTATGATCACATGGCAAAGCACAAAGTGTCCATAGTAAAAAATGAACTTGACCCGTTGCGGTTCATCATTGGGTTGTATTAATAGGTATCAGTCGGTACTATGCATAACAAAGGAACACTTGATTAATGTTGAAAAAAAAAAAAATAATAATAATAAAAATAACAAATAAATAAATAAAAAATAAAAACGTTTGCTTCGATTATAATAGACGCAAACGTTGACTTGACGGCCAAAAAGTCCGACATAACGACGTTCAAGGGAGCATTCGAGTCAGTGATAAGGCAGCACTACCCGACGATGATCGGGCACATAGCAATCAAATTCGTTTCCTGTCCATCGATCTGCACCGAAGGTCTTGGAATATTATCTAGGTGAGTGAGCACACACGCGTACGCTACTACCCGCTGGACGCGTACTGACATGGATATCATTTTTTTTTTTTTTTTTTTTTTTTACGCCCGCGTCACTGCAAAAGACATTAATGTTTGACCACGCTCGGCGCACACGTCGGTGATATACTTGGAAGATAATAGGAAAAAGAAAAAAAGAAAAACCGAAGGGTATAACTTTGAATGTATATGTTGTGAGGGGCTTTTCAGTAGTGCAAATCGAGTTTGGTCAGACAACGTTGATATATTATATAGGGAGTAGAGGCTCCGCAATAAAATAAAATCGAGTATCTCGTGAAACCCAAACGACCTGAGTATAGAAAAAAAAAAAAAAAAAAAAAAAAAAAAAAAAGTCCATACTAACGCACTGTAAACCCTGCAGTCTCAGCCCGTACAGCTTCGACGTGTCGCCGTCGTGCATGGACGCGCCCCAGATAACGCACGACACGATACCGATCGGCGCAATACCGATGTTCGCGACGTCGACCCCCGATTACCAGGAGTCGGTGACGCGCGTCGTCAACGGGGCCAACCAGGTTTACCAGGAGTTTGTGCGAAGCGACGAGGGCCGCGGCTTCCACGGCCAGGTCTGCGTGATCGGCGACTCGGTCGGCTCGATCCTCGCCTACGACGCGCTATGCCGATCCGCCCAGTACCAATCGAGACACGACAGCGAGAACAGCATACTCGACCACGACAATCACGAGAACAACGCTACCGACGACGGCAAACACCTATCGGCACCCTCGCCCAGGAGACGCTCCTCGTCCACGAGGTACCCTATCACCACCACCATTAGCTTTTTAAATTAAAAATAAAAAAAAAAGGCCCGGGTTTGAATTTTCGTTGGGTTGCCATTGCCCCTCCCTCCAAATAACTTGAAAAGTTACTTGGTANAACTTTGAATTTACTTGAACGTGCACGTCAGAAGTGAGTTGGTGAGCAAAAAGTTTTCACCCTCGCCCAGGAGACGCTCCTCGTCCACGAGGTACCCTATCACCACCACCATTAGCTTTTTAAATTAAAAATAAAAAAAAAAGGCCCGGGTTTGAATTTTCGTTGGGTTGCCATTGCCCCTCCCTCCAAATAACTTGAAAAGTTACTTGGTACGCAGCGACCACTCGCACCAGTGCAAGCTCGAGTTCGACGTGAGCGATCTGTTCATGTTCGGGAGTCCGTTGTCGCTGGTGCTGGCCTACCGCAAGGTGTCGTCGACGGCCGAGCGAACGAGCGCCATCATCCGCCGGCCATGCGTCAACCAGGTCTACAATCTCTTCCACCCGACGGACCCTGTGGCCGCCCGCCTCGAGCCCCTCATCTCCGCCCGGTTTTCCTGTCTGCCCCCCGTCAACGTTGCCCGCTACCAAAAGTACCCCCTCGGCAACGGCCAACCCTACCATCTACGTGAGCCAACTGTCCTATACATATATTTCATTTGTGTGTGCGTGTATACAATGTACGATCAACAATTAATTATCATGCCTTTGTTGGTGTTTGCAGTCGAGACGTTGCAGTCGAACCCCCAGCTGTTCGCCGATGGCCTGAGCGTCCCCAACGTCACCATGTCCCATCTGAGACGACTCTCGGACTTATCGATCCACAGCACCATGTCTGGTATAGATACAGTACCCCTCCAAGCTATGACCTCCCGTACGCATACTACGCCGCTCTTTGCTTATATTATATCTATAATTGCTGTTTCCGTACAAGTGTATTATAAACCTTGGCCGATGATTATCTACCTTGATTTTTTTTTTTTTTTTTTTTTTTTCATGTGGCGAACAAACAGTGACGCAAAAGTGGTGGGGCAACAAGAGGATAGACTACGCGCTCTACTGTCCCGAGGGCCTGGCCAACTTTCCTACAAACGCCCTGCCCCACCTCTTCCACGCGAGCTACTGGGAGTCCTCGGACGTGATAGCTTTCATCGTGAGGCGGCTCGGTAGGTTCGACATGCAGCTCCTCGGCAACGAGGACAAGGACCTCACCGACTTCCGTCCGGGCCAGCCGCGGGAAAAGTGGAACAAAAAACGCACCTCCGTCAAGCTCAAGGTGACCCAATCGCGACAAACGCCCCCCCCCCCCTTCCTTCCTCGAGCTACACATATGTGGCTGGTTATTGAATTTCGACCTCTTTCAGAACATTTCGGCCAATCACAGGGCTAACGATGTCATCGTCAGGGATACCGCGCCCCAAGTGCTCTCGGCTAGGTTTATTTACGGCCCCATTGGCCTGATAGCCCTCACAGGTACGATTCT
This sequence comes from Copidosoma floridanum, assembly GCF_000648655.2. The sequence goes on from NW_019379587.1 coordinate 1,691,841, forward strand.
TTTCATTCATTCACCGATTGCGTCTATACACGAAAGTATAAAATGATGATGGTATTGCGTGTGGCTTCTTTCACAGGCGAGAAGGTCGACATTCACATAATGAAGGATCCCAGGGCGGGGGAGTGGTCGTACTACGCGACGGAGGTGACGGACAAGAACGGCAGGATAACTTATCAAATTCCGGACGACAAGACGCTCGGCTACGGCCTCTACCCCGTGAAGATGGTCGTGAGGTACGTGAGCTTGGAAACAGATTGTGTATACTTTTCGCATCGACTAATTCACACCCTGATTTTTTATTTTTTTCTTTTTTTAGAGGCGACCACACGTCCGTCGACTTCATTTTGGCTGTGATACCACCAAAAACCGAGTGCGTTGTGTTTAGTATCGACGGCTCCTTCACCGCGAGTGTCTCGGTCACGGGCAGAGATCCCAAAGTCAGGGCGGGCGCGGTCGACATTGTCAGGTAATTTGTTGAAAATACACACGATAACTTAGCCCTTGGTACGAGAGGTAAACTTCTTTGTTCTCCCTCCCAGGCACTGGCAAGAGCTGGGCTACCTGATCATTTACATAACCGGGAGGCCGGACATGCAACAACACAAAGTCGTCTCCTGGCTCGCGCAGCATAACTTCCCGCACGGCCTCGTCTCCTTCGCCGACGGACTCTCGACCGATCCCCTGGCGCACAAGGCTGCCTACCTCCAAAAGTTGGTCCAGGTAAAGCCAGCTATGATTCTCCCTTAGTGATATCGCGTGCAATATTGTTGATCTCGCGACTTGTCGCAGGAGCACGGGGTGGTAATCCACCACGCGTACGGCAGTAACAAGGACATAAGTGTGTACACGTCGATCAATCTGCAGCCCCACCAGATCTTCATAGTGGGCAAGGTGCCGCGGAAGAATCACGCCCTGGCTACCGTGTTGCACGACGGTTACGCCGCCCACCTGAGCGCATTGCAGGCCCACGGTGGCTCGAGGCCAGCTCAGGGCAACGCTCGCATGGTCATACCCAGGGGCCAGTTTGGCCTGCCCGGACAAAACGCCTCGCTGCGTCGCAGAAGGTGAGCCTCGCGGTTCCGTTGCGAGGGTAATCGGCGAGGCCCTTCGAAGCCATGATTTCTTCCTGTTTTTGTGGATCCGGCGGTGGCTCTTTTTGACCTTTAAACCCCTCCCCCCTCTCTCTTTCTTGAACGCTGTTGGTCGGTTTTCGTTTTTTTATCATCTCGTGCGATTTTTCCAGCGTACAGTCGATTATTGACTTGCGTGATGGAGTTTCTTTCTTCTTTTTTTTTCTGTTAGTTAGAACAAGTTTTTTGATTAAATTCCACTCATTGCCAAGAGAGAAACGGTAATGCGTCACAAAAATAGTTATTTATATTATACATACGTCGCCCTTTCCTCCGTTTTTTTTTTGAATTTTTCTCGTTATGGTTTTTCGTTGTACCGCTAAATTAACTCGAGAAGTTTTGTTTCAATGGGAACACCCACCTGCTCCGAAAGATTCGTTACTACTGGTTTTTCCCTAAAGCTCGAGATGAATCTTCGTCTTGGACTTTTTTAACGATTTTTCATACGAACCTTTTTTACGTTGCGATGTAAAGAGAAAGAATATTTCAGTTATTTTTCTACTAGGTTGGCGGAGGAACGAAATAAAAATACCTTTTTTGCCGGTTAAATTATACGTATAGCGGTTTTTTTTTATGTTAGGGACATTTAACTACATTGACGTAGATGTAAGAAGAAAAGAAATAGTGGACTTGGCGATTCGATCAGTCGTTACCCAATAGACCATGATACTGTATGGTTTACATTTGTGGTCGATCGTTTCGTCAAATTCACGAGTCCTTGGACACGGAAAAAAAAAAAAAATTATAGTGGAGCCCGTTAAAGTGTGATTTATAAGCTAGTTAGTGTCTGTGTGTGAATACGAGCTCCGGCTCTGTTCCAGTAATGAAGCAACGGTCAACTCACCGGTGCGCAGCAGTGTGTACTTAAAAGGGAAGCCTTCCTTAGTCACATCTAACACACGCCTATTATCTACGTACAATTAACTTACTCACATTGGTAACTATTCTATCTCGTACTTTTCTATCTTTGATAATTTTTTTTTTTTTCTTTACTTTCTTTTTTTTTTTTTTTCTCCATATACCACTCACCCTCATGTTTATTTGTTCTTCTGTGTTCAAATAGCTCCGTTATTTAGATAGAACAATTGACATGTTAAGTTGAATGCGTCAAGTACCAGATGTTATACGCTTATTCATACAATAGGTAGATTGTCTCACTAGTCTGGATATACTTTATAACAATTGTTTGTGTGTTGTACCTTATTAGTCTATAGTATGTAGACACCACACCTTCGTAGGATATGATATATTTGTGTGGCCGTCACATTTTTTATTTCGTTGACAAACGTATGATTTTACGTATTCAATTTTGCTTTCGTTCGCTTTCAATTGCATCTTTTTTTTTTTTTTTTTTTTCATGTCCGCTGCTTTTTCTCCATTGCAACGTATATATTGCTAAGAAATGTTCATCCACGTTCAGACAAAATTGCTTTTCAAATAAGTCAAAATGCCGTTTGCTGCTAAGCATGACGATGATAAACGTAGCATAGAAAAACGTTTACACGAATTTTAAAACAAATTAACATTACCAGTTTGCATGGTTGAATATATAACCATTTGACAAATCAATACATGTATACTTAAAAGAAACTTACGCGTCAGATCATTGACTGCATTACTCGCGAGACAGTCTCCCTACAAGTCTTTTTTTTTTCCTCGATAGATGCACCCCTACGTATGAAATCGATCCAATAACAGTAGTAAAATCAAATGGAAATAGAAAAAAAAAAACAAAAAATAGTGTTGGTAAAGAGAGGAAGAAAAAAATGTAGATAGGCGCAAAGAAAATAACAAAATGTGTGGCTTCTTGAAATTTGCAGGTACCGCCTGTGAGGATTAGTTCGCGTTGAGCCAGCGAAACACCGTGTACGAAAGGACACGTGCATCACGAGTAAACCAAAACAACAGACTACGCGTAAAATGTTTGTACATCGTGTGACGGAAAAAAAAAAACCAAAAAAAAGAGAGAGACTATAGTTACTACTGCACTGTGTACCTGTGTGTGTTTTAACTCTTTAAAACTCTCGTTAAAAAAAAAAAAAAAAAAAAAGAAAAAATTAATAAATAAAGACAACCGTATCGAGCAAAATTGTATAACGGCATATCGTCCAAGATTCCTCCAAGAGTTGTGGCCCATTGCTATATTGCTCCTACCTACTACTACTGCTACTGCTACGTACTTCTAAAAAACACACGTGATCTGCAATGACGGCTTGTAACTTGCCCATTTACGCAGTCGATTACTTTCCTCTTGGGATGCAAGAGTCGTGCTCTCCCTTTAGCGACCAAGGTAATTTTTCAGGGTAAGGGAGCGTCTTGGCCCGGCTGCCTTTTTTTCTTTTCTTATTGCCGTCGTTGCATCGCTGCACACTATAGTCAAATGTTTGGATTGATTTTTTTGTTTTCTACGTTTTTGATAAATGTTTCCTTTTTTTTCTCTCGCTGTTGGGTGAAAATACACGCGTTGTGGAAATTTGGTGGTATAGGTACAAGCTCCAGCCACAAGTGGTTTGCATCACCGGCAAAATGGAGATCACAAGCGCATAAATCATAGAGCTTGCAATGGTTTTTTTTTACATCTCATAATTGTTGCACTTGCATACATCGAAATGCTTTCTTTCAAATTCACGTATCCGCGGTGTTTTATCCGTTTATGTTTACATAGGTGCATTGAAAGAAACAAAGAAAAAAAAAAAAAAGAAAAAAAACACTCTATTGAATTTTTTCTTTATTTAAATGAAATAGTCGTGATGTAACGAGGAATTCAGCAACTGATCTTTATTTTCGTGTCGTTAGTATAGCACTCGGATCACAGGTGACAGCAACATAATTTTCCAACAGTTTACGTTTGTTTCCCAAACTACGAAGAGCTTGTCATTTCTCAAGACACATTACGTACTGTTGATTATCGTTTTCGCTTTGCGTTTACGTGCGTCGCACCGTGGGAGTGTAATGTATGTATAGTTATCCTGATTACAATTGGCTTGACAACAGGGTATATATATATATATATATATATTTATTGTTGTGTTATTTAATATTATTTTTCGCATGGCATTTAAGTGTCCTACACGTGTGCGCTTTGATGTACCCATGTGTCGATATATCGTGTGTTTTTGTGTGTTACCGTCCCATACTGCACGCATACATTTATCGGCTATTCCCACTTTGCAAGCGTACTTTATATACCTATTCACAGCTTACCAATTCCATAACTCCATATGAATATTCCATCGAGCTTGCGTGTATATATATATATGCCGTACCATCAGTTTGAGCTTAATGGCTTTCACGCGTCACTTTCCCCACACTGCACTGTTATGTATGCATTTATACCAGCTCCGTGTGATCTTCCGCTTTTCATTGTACACTTACTACAATTACTTGCGTTGCTTCGTGCCGATGTTGAGAACATTCAAATCGTGTCTTTGTGAAAAAATCGCTTCGCCAGGTTTTTAACAACGAGACACTCGGTTGAGTACTTTCAACAGCACGTGCGACGATTTCAAACAAATTGTTTTCTTCGTACGCACTTACTAACAGACGAACACACACAATGACGTATGCACCGTAATTATTATATCACGTTGTACTGTTTGTTGACAATGATTGTTTACCTAAAGCATAAAAAAAAAAAAAAATAAAAATAAATAAAAATCGATAGTTAAAAATTTTTTATTATTTACAAAGTGTGTGTAACGATTTCAAGCTAAACCAAGCACTGCCACTTTTTTACGTCGCACATTGGTTAACGTTCAAGTGTTAAGTGTTTATTGCTTTTTTTCTACCTAGAATTTAAAAAATATCAATGGATTCTATATATATATATGTGTGTCTCCATGAATACACATGGACCAAGAATTAGTGAAAAGCTTTTGTGTGGCGATTTGGTGTTCACTCGAGTATATGGGTTATTGGGTTATTGTAAGAAAGATCGGTAAACTTGATCTACCTTGTAGACGATGATGTGTTTTGCATCTAATATCTGCAAAAAATTTTGTCTCGTCAGATCCCTTTGATGATTTAAGATTCGCAATAAGTACCAAATGGCTGGTAAAAAATAAATATAAATCCCGCCACAGGAATGAACGTCAACTGATAAGATTTTTTTCAACTTTGAATTTACTTGAACGTGCACGTCAGAAGTGAGTTGGTGAGCAAAAAGTTTTCACGGCTCATTTGGCTCCAATAACGATTACACACAGGTTGATCAGAAGCGAACCAATCGTCACGCAAAAAGTATCACCTATATAATGCACATAACTTTGATCTCAATATAAAAATAACGCACTGTCTGTTTATCGATTTAAGTGACTGTTTCACCTATATACAGAAAGTAAAAGTATTTCACGAGTTTATATGAACGATCGGCGAGTCTGTACCTATACACTTGCATATACGATAAAAAATAAAAATAAAAAAAATACCGATTCATCATATTCATACGAAACATTCTTTGTAACAACGAAAATCTCAAGCATAAAAGGTGGGCACACGAAAAGTATAAACCATAGGATCAAATGATACATAAATACTTAACCTCCCCAAAAAAAAAAAAAAAAACACATCGATTTGTCATATTTTCCAGTTATGTGTACAATTAGCGAGTCCGTATAAAAAAAAAAAAAACCATAAACTCGCCACAAACCCTTACGGAATAGCCCGATAGAGTAGTGTTTGTTTGAGCTTCGGCGGCTGAAAAAAAAAAACCAAACCGCTCGTGGAGTACTTAGTGTGTGCCTTGCGTGTTATTCGTACATACATACCTATATAATTACGAAAGAAAAGAAAAAAAAAAAAAAAAAAAAAAAAAAAAAAAAAAAGCTACCGCATGCAAAAAAAAAATATATATATAATATGTATAAACAATACATGGGAAAACTCGTGGATTAACCGCTCGATTGTTACCCGCAGGTCAATGACGAAGCGCGCTGTGCCACAGCCGTTGGAGGAGAAGAGCCCACTCGAGCGCAGTACGAGCGTGGGCCCGCCGACAACGCCCTCCTCGCCCCATCAGGAATCACCGCCCGGCCGGTCCGTCGTGCCCGACAAGTTATGACGGTTCGCCCGCTGTCGCTCTCTATTCGAGCCACGGCGGTAGAACGATAAATTTTTTTTTTCTTCGTTTATTCCTTACGTATACTCCCATTTACGCAGCTTCGTCACGATTACCGTACATTACTATTATTAATTGACGAATCGTTGCCGTTGATTGTGTTGGTAATTATTTTGTTTTCGCGGTATAATTGTACACACGTGGGTGCTATACAATCTTTGATTGACCTTTGGAAGGGTCCGCGACTTTTTTTTTGAGTTCATCGTATGCCCTTTGTTGCGCGTCATTATTATTACTCTTCTAATATGGTTCTCCGCGAACTGCTTCTTCCTATCTTGTTCTCATTCTCGGTGTTTGCGCACGAGGGTATAGTGTGTGCTTGTTTATACCTGAAACCTATATATATTATATTGGGGTATAGACTCTGGCTAAGCTCGAATTCCTTGATCGAGTGTGCAAGTATACACACGTACGAAAATGACGAGGCGTCTACTGTTCTATTAAAAATAGACCGTATTCAATGTGTGGCTTCGATGTCGTAGATCATAATAATAATAATAATAATAATACGTTGTAGCTTGTTGTTTCGAAAAAATAACGGGTTAAAAACATTTGGTTTGACATATCCCCTGTATGCGCACTGCGCCGAAGACCTTGAATTCCAATATAATTAACTGGTGACTAATATGAAACCATCAGGCCCTCTTTTTTGTACCTCTGATACAATATTGATTTAGAAAAAGAAATTCGATTTGTAAAACGTGCGTGAGATTCCCTCAAATTTTTTACACCCGCTGGAATAAACGTGTCTTCGCGTACAGCCTTTGCGGTTCTAAATTCCAATGACGTATGATTTTTAAAAGTCAAACACTGTATTTGCAGCCGAAATGTATAAGTACCTATGTGTATTGTTTATCGCGAATCAATGTCACCTGTGAGACAAAATGAAAGAAACGTTGTGCCAAATGTCTATTAAGTATAAATAAATGTTTGTACTTGTAATTAATGTGAAACGATAGTGTGTGCAATTTTATTTTTCATACGACGGTGAAATTGTGTGTATACTTCCACGGTGTATTACAACAATTCATTTCGCTAACGAAACTTTTAAGTCGAAAATGTATAAATATTTGTTGAGAAACGTTTTTTCATTGCTCAAATGTCATTGTACTCTGAAACATAGCAAAAACATAATAAATTTACACTATAAGAACGAACATGTTTTTCGAGTGTATGTGACGGTACTTTATTATTTATAAGAAAGTCACATGTTTCTAAAACATAAAAAAAAAACAGCTCAGCTTATTGTCTGATTAACTACTGTATTGGTGGATTCTTTGTATGAAAATTATGTAAAGCCCGAAAACCCTATAAAATACACTATCTAGAGGACAAACATGAGAAAAACCCTAGTAGGATTTTGTAAAAAAAAAATGAACCAAAAACAGGAAAAAACAAAAAAAAACAAAAAAAAAACTGAAATGTACTTTTAGAAATCATGACAAATACGCTTATTCCACATAAGTTAAGAACTACCAAGTTGAAAGAATCATTTGCTGTAGTCGAACAAAGTTTATTTTTTATACGCGGACTGTACAGCGTGTGCGTAAAATGTTCCCGGTAAAACTATACCACGAGACGTCGGAGCTCATCAAAACGGACTGAAAAATGCCACAACAAATTTTGATTCAACGCGTACTTTCCAAGCTGTTGTCGACTAATACAATCAATTTAAACTGGCATTGCACTCTGTGATTCGAAAAACGTATTTATTCATTTTCAAATTACATTTTGAAAAGTACGCGTTGGGTCAGAATTTTATTTGTAACGGTAGTTTTTTTTTTTTTTTTTTTTTTAGTTTCTCTTGATGAACATTTTTCAAAACACGCAGTATGTAAGTCCATTTCGTTGATCGTGTCCATGAAAGCAGTGCCTCGGTTGCTTCGCAATTGTCGTGTAAAATACGCAAATTTAATAATATCGGTATTTTCACGTCAACACACATTATGAACAATCAACGTAAGGATAAAAATGTTGCTCGCGATTGCGGCACTCGGTGATAATTTTTTCTAGGCATTCCCATACACAGCATTTTTCTTCCAGACCTTTGACCGAAAAAAGACAAATAAATGTGGGCCGAGTAACATTTACCAATGTAAAAACGAGCAGACGCGAAATTATTATATAAACCCAAGTACATAAATGATAACTTGTAAGATGTAATTATATTCGTTGCCGTTGTTACCTGAAAAAAAAAAAAAAAAAAAAAAAAAAAAAAAAAAAAAAAAAAGAAAAAATTAATAAATAAAGACAACCGTATCGAGCAAAATTGTATAACGGCATATCGTCCAAGATTCCTCCAAGAGTTGTGGCCCATTGCTATATTGCTCCTACCTACTACTACTGCTACTGCTACGTACTTCTAAAAAACACACGTGATCTGCAATGACGGCTTGTAACTTGCCCATTTACGCAGTCGATTACTTTCCTCTTGGGATGCAAGAGTCGTGCTCTCCCTTTAGCGACCAAGGTAATTTTTCAGGGTAAGGGAGCGTCTTGGCCCGGCTGCCTTTTTTTCTTTTCTTATTGCCGTCGTTGCATCGCTGCACACTATAGTCAAATGTTTGGATTGATTTTTTTGTTTTCTACGTTTTTGATAAATGTTTCCTTTTTTTTCTCTCGCTGTTGGGTGAAAATACACGCGTTGTGGAAATTTGGTGGTATAGGTACAAGCTCCAGCCACAAGTGGTTTGCATCACCGGCAAAATGGAGATCACAAGCGCATAAATCATAGAGCTTGCAATGGTTTTTTTTTACATCTCATAATTGTTGCACTTGCATACATCGAAATGCTTTCTTTCAAATTCACGTATCCGCGGTGTTTTATCCGTTTATGTTTACATAGGTGCATTGAAAGAAACAAAGAAAAAAAAAAAAAGAAAAAAGGAAAAAGAGAGCTTGCGATCGTAGAAGCGGAAAAATAAGAAGCACACCGAGGGGAGCTGCGACGCTAAACTGGGTCACAGAGACTCCCCCGCGCGCTCTCTCTATCTTTTCCCTCCTCTCTTTATCC
>NW_019379587.1:1713427-1750184 GCF_000648655.2 Copidosoma floridanum
AGCCCCCCCCCCCCTTCCCTTTTGGCCCCCAATTTTATGAAGATTTCAACATGTGCCGATGATAATGTTACAGCCAGACAGCCATCGATTCCCCTCTCACACTTTGCGTGCATATATACATACGTGTACAGCAGTCAGCGACGACCAAGAGAGCCCAGGGGTTAACATACTCGGGGCTGCTGATTTGCCTTTTCAGAAATAAGGTCCAGCAGTCCCTGGGTCCCCCCTCCCCCCCACGCTAACACACAAAGCCAACCAACCCCCTTCGAACTTTCTCTCTTTTCGGCATTTCTTTTTCTCTCGGACCTTCCCACTGATGGGTATCTTTCTCTCTCTTGCCTGCTGCGGACGAATTTGGTCTGTGGATGCTCTCGGAGTGCCTCGAGTTCTTTTTCTCTCTTTTCCGTTTCAGTTTGATGCCCACGAGCGTCACAGGGTGAGCATATGTGCCACATAATATGGAAGCGTGCGTATACACACGTATATATAATACTAGACGAGCTTTAACTGTCACATATACCTATGGATACGAAAACTGTCACACATATCCTTTGATGGAAAATTTAATTCGTTAATTTATGCATCCTTAATGAATGAGTTTATTTGTTTAAGTGTGGGAGTAATTTCAATTACAAAAGTACGATTAAATTTTACTGGTTTTTATAAGTTTACTTTGGTAATGAAACTGCAAGTTTGGGAATATCGAGAGACTGAATTTTATTTTTCATACGTGATTGAGTGAGAAAATGTTCATGCTCTATTATCAATGATTACCTACTTGACAGAGTAGGTTGAGAGCTACTGATGGTGCTGAATCGCCTTAGAGTTTGGGACACCCTTTGAACCACGATCACCAAGTGCTTAAATTCATCAATCAACAAAAATTAACAATTTTTACGCCTCGTGTGTTTATTTTTTTTATATAAAAAATTAATTTTTTCTCTCTTCAATTTCCTACAAAATATAAACATCGAATATATTATCGTGGCTAAGAGTTTTTAGATTCCATAATTTATTAATTTTAATCGGTATCAGTTACTTGCTTTAGAGGACTAGTGCATTTACATCCACTGTGTGCTCTAGAACGTGTTGAACGAATTTCGTTAGTCATGCGTGTTGCTATGAAAACGTTTGGGATTGACAAACAATAACCAAAGAATGTTGACTGACCAATTCGAAATTTTTTCTTTTACTTTCTTGACGTCAGCGGGAGCTTTATGTTCCTGGGACGGTATAAAAAATTGTGTACCGCTTCTACATTAGCCTGGGAACTTGAAAACAAATTTTTTCAACTAACTAAAAGTAACGAAAACAAGCACTATTAGGTATACTGCACTTGTAGTGTTTTGTACTGTTTGCATGCATGATATAAGAAACGATCAGCTGATGATCCGCCCAGCCATTGTCTCAGCGGCTGACGGTGCCCCATCACCTATCCCATTTTAATTCAAATAGGTATTACTTGAGTAAATTTTGAGATGGAAAAAAAAATAAAAAAAAATTACGGTACTCCAAAGTTGATAACTCGAGATGTCAAATGCATTTTTATTTTTGTCGATAAAACTCAGCAGTTTCGAATTGCCCCGAGCTAATGAAAAATAAAATAAAAATATATTATTTAGCTCTGTAAATTATAAAATAACGTAATATACGGAAACAGCAGTTTTCGTACCTGGTGACGCGTGTCGCCAGAACAAGCACACCGGGACCCCTTATCGTTGGATGCGCACCGGATGCCAACTCTTATCTTGATTATTTTTCATTAAATTAAAGTGCCTCCTCTGTTGTCGTTTAATTGAAGAAAACATTCGAAGCAAACGTCAAATACAAAATTTAAAAAAAAAAAAGAAAAAAAGGAGCTCAAACCAATGTAAATTATCATCGTTTTAAAAGTCCATAAAATTAAGATCGAATGGGTCGCGTTTTTCCAAAATACCCCACTCTTTCTTCTCCGCCGTACCGTCTCGATGTACGTGGGTGTGAGTCTCGAAATTGCGCAAGTTCAGGCGAGCGTATAACCTGTGCCCAGCCAGAGAGCCTCTCTCTCTCTCACTCACACACCAGATCAGCATCACCAGCACTGTATACCACTCGAGCTACAACTCGATATTATACGAGCGTCGAGGAGAAGAGCAGGTATAGCTCGGAGTGGGGTGGTGGACTGGTCGGCCCTCCTCTTCTGCTCTCACGTGTGCGCACACGCGCCGCAGCCACGGACACGTATATGACTGGACGACCCGACGACGACCTCCCCCTCCCCAGGATTTCCCGACACCTCCGGGTGGACGTCGTCGCCGGGGAAAAAGAGCTGCGCGTGTGGCTATGCCCATGTATATGTACGTTCCTGGCAGGGACTCGCGCTTGCGCCTTTCCTCCTCCTCCTCCGCTGTATAACTGTGCTCTCTCGGTCGCGCACAAGCGCACGCCGCGCATATATATATATGGAACAAACACACTTGGCGGAGAGCAAAGGAGAAAGAGAGGCGCATCGGAGTCGCGGAGAGCCGAGAGCGATAGAGAGCTCCGTATGTGAGAGTAGTAGCGTAGTGGAGGCTCCACTGCGCGTTGCCCGTTCACCACCGTCTCCCTCGACCAGCAGGGACCTGCTCGTTTTTGTTGGTTCGTCTGGCTATTTTATTTTTTTATTTTTTGTTGCTTCTCCGTCCGAGGCACCTGTACACCAGAGAGAGAGAGAGTGAAAAAAGTGGACAAGCTTCGTCCGGGCTCCGAAAGAGTTGAAAAATATAGCCACATATACATATATATTATCGACGACTCCGTTATCAGTGCGGAAAGCAGCATCGACTGCATGGCTCGATTAAACCGACACTAGCAGCAAAAACAGTTATACTATTGGTGTTATGTGCTCCTCTCCGTCGTCTTTGTCGACGTGTATTATCAACAACAGCAGGGGGCGACAACCTCCTCTTGGTCTTGGTCGCGTTGCGTGGTGTCGTTCTGTTACTCGATAAGCCATCCAACGCCACGGCAAGACAAAAACTCAAGTCTTGACACTCGTCGTAGGTGCAGTATCCCTACGCGACCAAGTGTATATATATAATAATATACTGTTGCTGCTGCTGCTGCTGCTGCTGCTCCAATAAGCTCGACAATAATGTTCGGACTCCAGCTATCGCTACCAGCAAATGCTGTTGATCTTACTCCTGTTGTCGACTGCGAGAGCGTTTATCGTCATTCAGGTAACCAAGAACAAGTATACAGGACACATACATATTTTATAAACCATGAGTGTAGGTAATAACTCTTGTGCTTGCTTTTCTCATCTTTCCTCCCCCCCCCTATATATATATTTCTCTACCTCGTCGCGGTGCTCCGAAAATCCATACCTATACATACAGTCTCGTGTAGTACATATATATATATTATGTATATTGGTATACGTCGCTTGTATGTGCGTGTGCGTCCCTGTGCTACATAAAGAAACCCGCGAAGGAACCCCCTCCTCGCGACGGCGATACACACACACACACACACACACACACATACTAGAGCGGAGAGTGGCTTAATAATTTCCCCTTTTCTTTTTTTTCTTCTTTCCTTTCCCTCTTATGGGTCCGGTCTCTCGTTCGTGCACGATTTCACCTTGCATCGGTTGCTGCAGCCCGCACACACTGGGAAAAGCTCTCCGGGTGCCGAGCTTTTTTTTTTTTAGCTGTACGATGACGGGGAAAAAAAAAAAAAAAAAAGTCTTACCGTCCCAAATTAAAACAAAAAAAAAATTTCCTCCAAAAACATTTTTTCCATTCATTTAAAAAAAAATTTAAAAAAAAAAAAAAAAAAAAAAAAAAAAAAGTCTTAAGATAATGTATTTCAGCCCTATGCTAACATCATACACTGATTTTACGTTTTTATTAATATTATTTTAAGTAAGAAGATACACAGAATGTATGCTACTCCTATAGTCCTATAGTCGTGAAATATCAGAATATTGGTCCCACGTTTCAATGTTTTCCGTACGTCGAAGCGAATGAATCGATTGTTCAATGTAAATGAAAAAAAATAAAAAATGTAAAATAATGTGACTCCAAAAGTCAACTAATGCTGACAGATACGAACGAGTCCTTTCGACGCTGCTTCAGCTCTTCACATGTCCCTTTCCCTCACTTTTATTTTCCTCGCAACATATACATCCATAGAGAAAAAAAAAGTCTCTTCCTGCATCAAACTCCATATGCACGCTCGCACGCACGCATACCACAGTGTCGGGAGAAAAAGCAGCGAGTGCCTCTATATTTTTCTCATCCCTCCTTAATACCTTCTATGGTACAAAATAAATGTTGAATACGCGGGAAGTCTTTGAACGTTTCATTCGCATAACATATGTGTAGTACATGCATGTACAACACTTACCGTTCACTACAGCTCCCCCATCTCTCTCTCTCTCTCTCTCTCTCTCTCTCTCTCTCTCTCTCCAACTCTGTTTTTATAAATAAAGTTCCTCGTCGTCGTACAAACGATGATGATGAATTTAACGAGTTTTGTTGAATTATTATTTCGCTCGCACGGCAAAACTTCACGCAACTGCGAATTTCAATATCTCTGATCACCACTACCCCCCGCCGCGCGAGGGAGGGTCAATGTTCCGATTGTTTGTTCCGTTCTGCGTGTAGTGTGCGTGTGTGTTTAGTGCATATTGTCGATCACATCAATTGTGAACTTTGTGTGCTGTATTTTTTTTTTTTTTTTTCTCCACAGCTTTTTATCTCGCGTACGTACAATAATCTTACTTTGACTGATACACGCTTTTGGAAAGCGAAAATGGTTTTTCACGCAGCAAAATCGAGGAATCGTTGCCGTCGTCGTGCCGTTGATCGTGGGTGACGAAAATTTGGTCCCGTGAATTCCGAGTACACCGTATAAATGTACCGTTCGTGAGAACGTGGTTGAGATAGTTTTGCGCTCTTTCATGTAAGTGGATCCGAAACTAGGCCAAAAGATGTAGGTGAATTATTTTATTTTTTAACCCTCTCTCGCTGAAAGTTTCGATGTCTGCGATTAACAGTCTTATGTTTTACGACGTAGGACATAGGGAATTTTCTTACCTTGGAAGTATTTTCAATTTATTAAAAAAATTTCAAGGAATAAAAAAAAAAAAAAGTGACAAGTACTCTCATACCTGACGTAAAACTTTTGCAGTATCACAAACTATATACATTACAAAGCTCGGATATAAGTGCACTACTTTCTGCAATGTCAATAAAAAATTAATAGTTATATTTAGACATTTCAATAGTTTATGAATGCATGTATTTTAATATCTTTTTCGTTTCAGTCCACGATATAACCATCATATTGTACTTTTGTTTTTACCATTTTCTTCTTATTAATTTGAAGTATACATACGTGTATAATTCAATTAAGCTAACATGACACGCGGAAGTTCTTTGACGATAATGAAAGTGAGTCTTAGATATGTATATACTATATGTTGGTATACTCGAATAGATGATACATTATAGATATGCAAGATGCGCGTATCAGCTTTTCTTACTCGCTTTTCTTTTGCCAAAATGAAGGGTCGAAAGATCAAAATGCACACGTAGCGTATTTAAAGCAGCAGCTCTAGCCTGTAAGTCTTGTATAAAAATATTTGGCTCACCAATGATATGTGCTCCAAAGTTATATCTATACCTACTTCAACACCTTAGTTCAATTTAATGAAAAACTGTTGTATTCAAGCTTCGAAAACATTACTATACAATATTTTTATAATGTAAAGTGTTGCCCTCAATGAAAC
Organism: Copidosoma floridanum; assembly: GCF_000648655.2. The sequence goes on from NW_019379587.1 coordinate 1,719,186, forward strand.
ATCTATTGTAAGACGGCTAATTTACTTTTTTCAATGTTATATTTTCAATTTACTGTCCAGATAATGGTATCATTTGAATACTTGAGTATTCAAACCATAACACATTTTTAAATTCAAGAAGAAATTTTGCGAGTAGAGATTTCATTGCATAATATAAATGAATTTTTTTTTAACTATCTACTTAGTCATTTCGAGTTGCTGGTTGAAAAAATCATATGATATTGATGTAAATACTTGATCTAACCTCCAAAAGTATCTCTGTCTCCAACTCTCAACTTAACCGTACCAAATCATTGTCAAGAAGTTCTCTTTAATTGAATATTGTAACTGTATATATTTGGGGCTTCCAAAAGTAAATGTGTAATATTCCATCAAACATCAGCTTTTGTTTTAAATTAGAAGACTACTTTTTAATGGTACCATAACCTAGTATTTATTAAAAAGAAAAGCAAAACAAACAAGACCAAAGATACTATATCTTTCTGTCAAAATGATTATGTTCGACATGCAAGTATTTGTTTTGGTACTCAAAAGCAAGTCGACTAAATTATTTAAATTAGGTTTTTCTCATATTCATAATTAATAAAAAAGCTCGGTCATTTGAAACCAATCTTAACAATTATTATAGCTACGTATATAGATTATCTGCTATAGGTGCATGATGAGCAATCAAGTATTTAAAACTATACTCATAGTCCACGTGAACCAAATGTCTTGTTTTTTCTTGATGCAGATCGAGTATGATTGAATACTTTTAGAAAAAAAGCAAAATTCATCCGTATACTTTCATAGACCAAATCTATTTTCTACAAATTACACACGTGTTGGAATTAATTTTTTTTTTTTTTTTCTTCGTTCCCACTCGATAAAGCTTCGGTCAAACCGTACACGTATCCCAGTGAGCATCCAGTTTCGACGTACAAAACAAATCGATTGCCACCATCCAGACACAAAGACTCGCATGTAACGCGTATACCACAACACAGTCCTCAACATCGTTGCAATGCCCTCGGTTGTAAAACCGGAAAGTCATATCCATCGAAGAGCCAAACTAAGCGAAAATTCGTCAAATTCCCTTGTGCGTCTCGTATCAGCTGCAGCATCATCGAATCGAAATGCACTCGTCCGCACGTATATGCATGCATTTCGCAGCCAGCCAGCCGGGGCGACACTTTGAAAATCGTGGCAATTCGCGGTTGTCGAAAATAGAGAGTCGCGACATGGCAACGCCGCCGTTTGCTCTCGGAAAGACCTTTCCTCTCTCTCTCTCTCTTTCTCTCTCTCTCGCTCTTTTTTTACACACACACATCTGTCCTTCTCTTTTCCTCTTAATACACACAAGTGCGCACACGACGGTGTATCAGGGGCGGCGACAAACCTGGTGGTGGGCGCTCCCCGTGTGAAATTTCGTTACATGGTGCAGTCCCCACGCGGAATCGGCTGTAACCAAAACTTCTACTTTAGACTTCGGATGGTTTATGTGGCGTAAAAAAAAAAAAAAATTTGAAATTCTTTTGTTTTGCACATTGGCAACATGTTGTATAGAAAAGTAACTGAGTACCTAATGGCCTAAAGTTTAGAACAGCAGTATAGAGATAATGCTCACTTTGTACCTCCAAGGATTTATTCTACATACCTGGCTTTGTTTTCTTCTTTCTAACGATATACTGTGTATACTCGACCGTTCCTCCAAACCTCTGCGAGAGAACAGTCATATCTCCAATTTAAAAGTCATGAAATACCCCACGTAAGCTCCACCTGTTTCGCCGTCCCTGCCGTATATACACACTCCGACTGGCTGGCTGCTCCGTTCCGAGCTTCAGTCTCGTATCGCCAGGCAAAGCCTCGCGGTTTCAGCAGTCAGAGAGAGCCCACAACAGTATGTACGATAATACACAAAAGTAAATGATAACCTGTGCAGTGTGCGTCGTACCTTGACAGTACTTGCATGCCGTGTTTTGCTGATATCAGCACTTTTATAGCACGGGGACAATACTTATCTCAACGGCCTCCTACCTGTCGATCTACCCCATCATCTTTCGACCTGTGTGTGTTTGTAAATTAAACTCCAGTGGCAATTTTCGGCAGTTCTGATATAGTTGAAACCAACGAAAGTACAATTGTAATCAGTGAGTTTGCAATTTTTTATTTTATTTTTTTTTTTATTTTGTGCCTGCGATCATCGACAGCACCAGCAGAGAGAAAGAGTATAGGACGCGTCGGAGTCGAGAAGAGTAGAAGCCAGTCCACGGGAAAAGTGTAAAGCATAACTCGCGAGAGACACGACGCGTCCAAAGAGGTGGGCCAGGGGAGGATGGGGCTCGAGATTATTGCACGAGAGGAGGAGCCCGTAGGCTGTAGCTGCTGTGCCGTCGTCGTCGTCGTGTGAGAGGTATCTGCTCTCTCTCGAAAAAAGATTTAAAAAAAAAAAAAAAAAACCGGGGAGGACGGCGAAGAGTATGTAAGAAAGAATTAAAAAGGAGAAGAGAACAGAAGAAGAGTGTGCAGGATATCGCGTGTGGGTATACGCCACTACCACCATCGTGCACGTAAACACCGTTCGGAGGAGAGGAAGGGAAGAATAAAAAAAAAAAAAAGCTCGCTGTCTTTCCTCGTCGTCGTTGGAGTTGGAACCTGCGCGACGAGAACTCACGGTGTAGGAGAGATACATGCACGACGACGACGACGACGACGACGGGGTACAGATGCCGAGAGATAGGATGCACGGGCACGCAGAAAGGAGTTGAAGAACCATGAATTCACAGTAATATCATAATTTCTTATCTGTACTCTTGCATCTCGTTTCTCTGAAACTTTTTTTTTTTTTTTTTTTTTTTTTCGTTTTGTACGTAACTTGGGTACTATTGTTGTTTACCCTCCGCAGATTATGGTAAACTACACACGATGTGCGTGCGATTAATCGAGAGATCCTACCCCCAACCAACCAACATCGTCGCATGTTCCTTTGTTTCCTCGATTTCGTTTATATAATGCATTCACGTATTTTCCCTTGTCTCTTGTTCCTACTGTTGCTCCACATCACCACCAGCCCTCTCCCGTCTATACGTTCCATGGGGAAAAGTACCTGTTAACACTCTGGAAACTCGCTTTTTTTTTTTTTTTTTTTTTTTTTTTTTTTTTTTTTTTTTTTTTTTTCGCGTTATGCTATACCACCAAAAACGACATATTCCTTTACAGGTTGAGTCGAGATGATTTTCCGTGCTCACCGTCGTCGTAGTCTTGCTATTGTGCTGCAGTACAATAATTATTATTCTCGTGTAAAATTATTCTAGCGTTCACGCGGCCGTGAGACCATACGTGATTGTGCGCTCGCGTACTGTTGCACACACACACATACACACACATTGTCTTCGTGTAGTTTCATTTGAGAGATGTTAAACAATAATGTGTACTTGGGTGTAATAGTTTGTAGGTTTGAAACGAGCGGAAGAAGAAAAAAAACCATGTTAACATGACGACAGAACTTGTGTCCAACGTGCTGATACGTGTCAAGGGTTTTTTTTTTTTTTTTTTTTTTTTCACATTTTCGAGTACAACGAGCGTGCGAGGGCGTAGTGAAAAAGAAAGTGAAAAATCGAAGCGGAAAAGCGAAAAGTATACGAGGTACAAAAATGAAAGCGCCGAGCGAACGAGCGAAAGAGAAAAAAAAAAAAAAAAAAAACCAATTTTAAAGCACCCGCAGCCCGTACACACCAGGTGCACAAGTGGGAGGGGGTCTTGCACACATGTAGTGAGCCCATCAGATGTTGGCGATGGCATTTAAAAAGGCGGGCGGTTTAAAAAAACCTATCCCACCATCGCCACCCCTTACCTCGCGAGTGCGCAGTAGCGTACATAAAATACAATATGTATACCTATATACAAGTCATACAAGTATATGTGTATGTACCAGGGCTGAGGGGGTGAGGGCCAGTCCCCGGACATACTGTCTGGTCTGATCCCCTCCCTTGCCACTCTCGTGCTCCCCTGCACGTGCGTATAAAGAGCGGAGGTAGGGTAAATATACACATGCACGCACACACGCGCTCTTTTTCTCTTCTATACATATACAATCATTTCATACCTAGCTGAACCCGACGATACAGTATAAATGAGTATATACATATTAGAGGCAGACAAGAGGAGAGGAACCTGATTCCCCGCGTGTGTTTGTGTGTATATATATATATCTGCCAGCCTTGCTACATGTATACGTTAAAATCTGTAAAAAAAAAATCGAGCCAAACCTAAGCTTTTTCACTTAAAATTATATGATTCCATTTCGTTTGAATACGCGATTGAGCTTTGAATAAAATTAAAATATTTATTTTATGGGAATAGCAAGGGGAGTTGAAAATATCGATAAAGTCGGAAAGTTTGGGGACTTTTCCAAAGTATGTTGTCAATAATGTCCCATTGGATTTTCCACGAGCAGCACTTATGGAACAACAACAACAGAGACGCGGAGAGTTGGTCTTGAAAGTGCGTCACTCAAAAATATTTTGAAAATCCAAGCCCCCCCCCCCCTTCCCTTTTGGCCCCCAATTTTATGAAGATTTCAACATGTGCCGATGATAATGTTACAGCCAGACAGCCATCGATTCCCCTCTCACACTTTGCGTGCATATATACATACGTGTACAGCAGTCAGCGACGACCAAGAGAGCCCAGGGGTTAACATACTCGGGGCTGCTGATTTGCCTTTTCAGAAATAAGGTCCAGCAGTCCCTGGGTCCCCCCTCCCCCCCACGCTAACACACAAAGCCAACCAACCCCCTTCGAACTTTCTCTCTTTTCGGCATTTCTTTTTCTCTCGGACCTTCCCACTGATGGGTATCTTTCTCTCTCTTGCCTGCTGCGGACGAATTTGGTCTGTGGATGCTCTCGGAGTGCCTCGAGTTCTTTTTCTCTCTTTTCCGTTTCAGTTTGATGCCCACGAGCGTCACAGGGTGAGCATATGTGCCACATAATATGGAAGCGTGCGTATACACACGTATATATAATACTAGACGAGCTTTAACTGTCACATATACCTATGGATACGAAAACTGTCACACATATCCTTTGATGGAAAATTTAATTCGTTAATTTATGCATCCTTAATGAATGAGTTTATTTGTTTAAGTGTGGGAGTAATTTCAATTACAAAAGTACGATTAAATTTTACTGGTTTTTATAAGTTTACTTTGGTAATGAAACTGCAAGTTTGGGAATATCGAGAGACTGAATTTTATTTTTCATACGTGATTGAGTGAGAAAATGTTCATGCTCTATTATCAATGATTACCTACTTGACAGAGTAGGTTGAGAGCTACTGATGGTGCTGAATCGCCTTAGAGTTTGGGACACCCTTTGAACCACGATCACCAAGTGCTTAAATTCATCAATCAACAAAAATTAACAATTTTTACGCCTCGTGTGTTTATTTTTTTTATATAAAAAATTAATTTTTTCTCTCTTCAATTTCCTACAAAATATAAACATCGAATATATTATCGTGGCTAAGAGTTTTTAGATTCCATAATTTATTAATTTTAATCGGTATCAGTTACTTGCTTTAGAGGACTAGTGCATTTACATCCACTGTGTGCTCTAGAACGTGTTGAACGAATTTCGTTAGTCATGCGTGTTGCTATGAAAACGTTTGGGATTGACAAACAATAACCAAAGAATGTTGACTGACCAATTCGAAATTTTTTCTTTTACTTTCTTGACGTCAGCGGGAGCTTTATGTTCCTGGGACGGTATAAAAAATTGTGTACCGCTTCTACATTAGCCTGGGAACTTGAAAACAAATTTTTTCAACTAACTAAAAGTAACGAAAACAAGCACTATTAGGTATACTGCACTTGTAGTGTTTTGTACTGTTTGCATGCATGATATAAGAAACGATCAGCTGATGATCCGCCCAGCCATTGTCTCAGCGGCTGACGGTGCCCCATCACCTATCCCATTTTAATTCAAATAGGTATTACTTGAGTAAATTTTGAGATGGAAAAAAAAATAAAAAAAAATTACGGTACTCCAAAGTTGATAACTCGAGATGTCAAATGCATTTTTATTTTTGTCGATAAAACTCAGCAGTTTCGAATTGCCCCGAGCTAATGAAAAATAAAATAAAAATATATTATTTAGCTCTGTAAATTATAAAATAACGTAATATACGGAAACAGCAGTTTTCGTACCTGGTGACGCGTGTCGCCAGAACAAGCACACCGGGACCCCTTATCGTTGGATGCGCACCGGATGCCAACTCTTATCTTGATTATTTTTCATTAAATTAAAGTGCCTCCTCTGTTGTCGTTTAATTGAAGAAAACATTCGAAGCAAACGTCAAATACAAAATTTAAAAAAAAAAAAGAAAAAAAGGAGCTCAAACCAATGTAAATTATCATCGTTTTAAAAGTCCATAAAATTAAGATCGAATGGGTCGCGTTTTTCCAAAATACCCCACTCTTTCTTCTCCGCCGTACCGTCTCGATGTACGTGGGTGTGAGTCTCGAAATTGCGCAAGTTCAGGCGAGCGTATAACCTGTGCCCAGCCAGAGAGCCTCTCTCTCTCTCACTCACACACCAGATCAGCATCACCAGCACTGTATACCACTCGAGCTACAACTCGATATTATACGAGCGTCGAGGAGAAGAGCAGGTATAGCTCGGAGTGGGGTGGTGGACTGGTCGGCCCTCCTCTTCTGCTCTCACGTGTGCGCACACGCGCCGCAGCCACGGACACGTATATGACTGGACGACCCGACGACGACCTCCCCCTCCCCAGGATTTCCCGACACCTCCGGGTGGACGTCGTCGCCGGGGAAAAAGAGCTGCGCGTGTGGCTATGCCCATGTATATGTACGTTCCTGGCAGGGACTCGCGCTTGCGCCTTTCCTCCTCCTCCTCCGCTGTATAACTGTGCTCTCTCGGTCGCGCACAAGCGCACGCCGCGCATATATATATATGGAACAAACACACTTGGCGGAGAGCAAAGGAGAAAGAGAGGCGCATCGGAGTCGCGGAGAGCCGAGAGCGATAGAGAGCTCCGTATGTGAGAGTAGTAGCGTAGTGGAGGCTCCACTGCGCGTTGCCCGTTCACCACCGTCTCCCTCGACCAGCAGGGACCTGCTCGTTTTTGTTGGTTCGTCTGGCTATTTTATTTTTTTATTTTTTGTTGCTTCTCCGTCCGAGGCACCTGTACACCAGAGAGAGAGAGAGTGAAAAAAGTGGACAAGCTTCGTCCGGGCTCCGAAAGAGTTGAAAAATATAGCCACATATACATATATATTATCGACGACTCCGTTATCAGTGCGGAAAGCAGCATCGACTGCATGGCTCGATTAAACCGACACTAGCAGCAAAAACAGTTATACTATTGGTGTTATGTGCTCCTCTCCGTCGTCTTTGTCGACGTGTATTATCAACAACAGCAGGGGGCGACAACCTCCTCTTGGTCTTGGTCGCGTTGCGTGGTGTCGTTCTGTTACTCGATAAGCCATCCAACGCCACGGCAAGACAAAAACTCAAGTCTTGACACTCGTCGTAGGTGCAGTATCCCTACGCGACCAAGTGTATATATATAATAATATACTGTTGCTGCTGCTGCTGCTGCTGCTGCTCCAATAAGCTCGACAATAATGTTCGGACTCCAGCTATCGCTACCAGCAAATGCTGTTGATCTTACTCCTGTTGTCGACTGCGAGAGCGTTTATCGTCATTCAGGTAACCAAGAACAAGTATACAGGACACATACATATTTTATAAACCATGAGTGTAGGTAATAACTCTTGTGCTTGCTTTTCTCATCTTTCCTCCCCCCCCCTATATATATATTTCTCTACCTCGTCGCGGTGCTCCGAAAATCCATACCTATACATACAGTCTCGTGTAGTACATATATATATATTATGTATATTGGTATACGTCGCTTGTATGTGCGTGTGCGTCCCTGTGCTACATAAAGAAACCCGCGAAGGAACCCCCTCCTCGCGACGGCGATACACACACACACACACACACACACACATACTAGAGCGGAGAGTGGCTTAATAATTTCCCCTTTTCTTTTTTTTCTTCTTTCCTTTCCCTCTTATGGGTCCGGTCTCTCGTTCGTGCACGATTTCACCTTGCATCGGTTGCTGCAGCCCGCACACACTGGGAAAAGCTCTCCGGGTGCCGAGCTTTTTTTTTTTTAGCTGTACGATGACGGGGAAAAAAAAAAAAAAAAAAGTTGTAAATTTAAAATCCAAGGTCAGGGATCAAAAGAGGGAGAGAAAACAGTTTGGCTGTCAAAAAGCTGGGCGTGCGTTTTAGAGCGTAACCGCGTAAGTAATAGAAGGCACATCATCATCGGCATCGGCTTGTTGATGCGGTTACATGTCGTTCTTCGCGAGGATCGACACGGAGAGCACAAAGAGGCGAGACAAAGCTGGTGATGTTTCAGCACCGAGGGGACGACGTCGAGCATGGGCTGCGATGGCCATGTACACGCTGTTAACTGTGCGCTGGTGCACCCGTGCACATATATATATATATATACGAAGCGAGAAGGGGGAAAACGCGAGAGCCAAAGGGAAAGAGCGGAGGAGTGTGTGTTCATGAGCGAGAGAGAGAGAAAAAGACAGAACCCGCGGCCTCCATTGCTAAGCAGGCTCTGGCTATGTGTGTATAGCTTGCACAGCAGCGAACGAACGAGCGCTCGGCTGGTTGCTCGGTTGGTTGATTGCAGTGGCTTGCTTCTTTGGTTGCTGCGCCAGACAGCACTTTTTCTCTCCGTATTGTTATTATCATCTCTCTCTCTCTCTCTCTCTCTCTCGGTTTGTTTCATCTCGGACTTTCTTCTGGGGGGTAAATAATACCGTGTATAAACAAAAAAACGGCTGCGTCGCCCATACACGTGTACGCGTGAAGCTTTAAAAAAAAAATTAAAAAAAAAATCGAGAAAAAGAATATCATTAGGTACGCCAATCCGTGGATGGTGAGGGAGGCAAACACACGCCGACTCGGTCCACGCGCTGCTGGTGATGTGTTACATTTGCCAGAGACTCGCTTTGCCTCCCGATCCACGATCTTCGGGGCCGGGAGAAATTTAAAAAGCCCTGCCCTCCTTTCCCCGGCTCCCCCTTAGCACAACAATAACAACGTACGAACAGAGAGGCACAAGCTCTCGGGCTAATTAACGAAACTTGATTTCCTTGGGAAAAATCGGTGGTCGTTCAGACTCCGGGTTTTCCTCTTCCTCCTCCTTCTCTCGACTGTATACGTATACACGTATATACTTGCAAGTGTACGACCGAACGAGAGGAGGCATCGTGTGTACGCAATAAGTGATGTGTATATATATATAGGTACCGCCAACGCGCAGAGACCAAAGACGACGACGACGGCCGAACCTTTGTTATCGACACGATTCATTTTGCGAACAAACACTACACTTACCTATAGTATATAAATTCGCACAGAGAGCCAAACCGTTGTCTTTTGCGTGGTTATTTTTTTTTTTTTTTTTTTCCCTCGAGTGTTTATAGTATTGAGTGTGATGTTGTGCTTGGTGTTTATGTGGATCCAGCCATGTACGCGTGAACCCTATAATCGAGGGTCTGAGCTGTAATCGCGTAAAAAACAATACTGGTGGAATATTTTATACAATTTTTTTTTTTTTTTTTTTTTTCTATAAATTCATACGATCGTGTAGTTTACTGAAAATGTTTTACATATGTAATGCGTAATGACGTCAATCTTCGTGCGATTCCCTAACGATTTTCTGAAGAAAAGGTATAGTTTGCTATCGTTTACGAATTTACCACTTTTATCACGCAGATGATGAAAAAATGCGACAATAACATTAAAATACTCGTGAATAACGCGACCATTTCTTTTTTTTTCCCTCAAGTTTTCCTTTTCTTGTGTATCCATTAACAATAAAGTCGATAACAGGTGCACTATTTTCAATGACCCGTCGAGCCAATATCAATAAGCTGCGTCGCGCAGTTGAGTGATATCGTTAGATTTTCGTATCCATATACCTTATTTACAAAGCATGCATGTACTACTATACGTACGATACCTAATTCATCCATTGATTGTTGCACACAACAGAAAATTTTAAAAATAATAACATAAAACTCATATACGCGTCCCCTAATGTATGGCTGGGTGAATTTTGAAGCTTTGATTTACGAACAGCTTAGCCAGCACCAAAACTACACAGAAAAGCGATCATTGATATGGGGTTTTTATCCAGCAGTAGTACTTCCGGAAATGGGGAAAAAAATTGGAAGTTACGAGGGTTTCGCATAGTTGATAATTAACAATAATCAAATCATACTTGATGATAGTTGAAAAACTTGACTCGAGTCACCTGGTAGTCTTCATTACAAATTGAAGAACCTACCTTAAGTACTAAGAAAGCTGATGAATCCGTCGCAAATATCATGGAAAATTCATTGGTTTCTAATCATCGTATTTAATTTTCTTCCGAAAGTAAATTTTTTTGATTGAATAAATTAAAATAAAATAAGTACACTCTCAATATAAAGTATAAAAATAAAATAAGTACACTTGAATTGAAGATTTTCAGCAGGATTACGTTTAAAGTATTTATTTAAAGAAATGAGATCATTAAATAGTATAGTCACTTTTATTTTAAATAAATATTTGGCTGAAAAATTTCTAGTATCGATTCTTAACATTATTTAATCCGTTACATGTACTATAGTGATAAGTTTTGTTGCCGATGCTAGTATTATTGTGGTCTTGTATGTATTGTTGTAAACCGCACAGTACTGTCATAAGGGTTGTATTTGCATCAGTTATTGCGAGTGTTGTACTCTGACATTTAAAGGCAAAATATTTAATGCAACTTTTTGACTGAATACCGATGGACTAGACATAACTGAATCCAAAAATAAAGACTCTTCATTTGAGTTTCACGACAACTAGATCAACCGTAATACGCAACGACCTGTTTACCCATACTTTAACAATACAAACTGTGCAAGAAGTTTTTCTCAATTAATCAATTGTTTTGTCTACTACAGTACATAATTTAGTTATAATAATCATACTTTGTCACAAACTATGATAACATTTTGGTGATTTCAGTACATACCAATGTTTTAGATAAGTAATAATTATAAAGTCAAGGGTAGATTAATCGATGAATATAATTTACATCCTACGATTGATTTTGCTACATATCTGTTCTGTAACTTTGGTTGAGTGGCGCTTACGTGGCAAACATTATTTTTCCATTGGTAGGATATTAATTAAGTAATTACGTAATAAACGCTAATTTCGATGAGTTTTTAATTAAAACATAATCTTTTATGAATAAAAATCGCCCAGTTACATTACAGTGCTATTTCAATTCAACTTTTCGAATACTTGCTCGTTTGGTTAATCAGCATTTAATTATAATGCCAAATATTTAAAAAAAAGCAAAAATATGCACGCTTGTTTTGTATTGTCATTTTGTAGGAACACGACTTACTAGCAATGAAAATTTCTCGGTAAAAAAATTTTATTATTCGCAATATTAAACGATAGTAGAAGTAATGGTAATTGAAGCAGTTTTCTTACCACTGGCACAAAGAGTTTGCGCCCCTTAATTTGTACTTTTTTTTCCCTCGGCGAGAAAAATTGTTGCATCTTTCGGACGCGTAAGTTGTACTATTCGTAATGAAAAATAAATCATTTCTTTTAAGAGAAAGTTAAACATGTCCCCGCAAATGTCATTATCAGCTAAATAAATATACTTACTTGAATGGGCACAGAAAAACAATTTTCAAATTAACAATCGTTTTCTTCGATATTTTCCAGGAGATATTTCATTCATTTTTTTTTATTTTTCTCACCTCAAATGCAACACCGTAGATCTTCATCTAAAACTCAAATTTTTTGTCTTACAAGACGCGAGCTCGAAAAACTTTTCGATTCCAGGCTCATCCAAACCAAATTTTAAGTGTTACGAAATTCTCAGAAGCCCAACAATCCACGTCACTTTAACCCTTGTCCAAGTAATCCTTCACTTGGACCCCATAACAATAGAATTTTTCTTGCATATTTTATTCGTCATACGTAAAACAACATGTATGGAAATTTCATAAAATATCTCAGTACCCATGTAATGATAATTTTCTTGACGTTGGTCCCACTTCAGTACAAAATTATTTTTCAACATACAAGTTGAAGTAACACTGCTCTGCTTACATAAGTAGTACTTTTGTTATATTTTCTTACCTACCTACTTTGATACTGCATTTACTTAAAATGCTTATGCAGTAATTCATATCATTTTCACACCTACTTTTTTATCAAATACAGTATGGATCTATACTTACACCGTCCATGTGCATGTATGAGAGTCGCATTCATTTGTGCGCACATCCACTGCCTGACTCACTGCAGTGTGTGCAGTCGTATAAAAGCAAAGCTACTTAAGTAAGTACAAGAGCTAACGCGGCAGAGGTTGTGAGTTATAAGTTGCGACTCTTGCTTGTCACGTTGTTTTTTCTTTCGCGCAATTTTACATATATACTATAGTATTGATCATTTGTTTGTGAACAGTGAACACACCTCGTGACCTCATCTCATATATACTTATCTACCCACTTAAATGTTTGTGTTATTTAGCACGTATAACAAAAATTTGCAAGAACGTTCCAGTTTGGAATATTAATTTACCCAATCGCTGCTGCGATTGAAATAAGAACAAGACTCGGTTGCACGATTATTCTTTTTTACTCAAGTAATACTTGAAGGATTAATATTATACTTCCGCCGACGACTGATCGTTTGCTTTTTTTGTGGTGAGTTGTTGTAGGGTTAGTTTATATTACGTACTTGTACAATACTTTCATTATTTTATGATATAATTGATGAGAAAACTATAAGTGTATACTTGAACGTAACATTTGTTTACGAAATTTCGTAATTACAAGAGCACCATTTCACGCAGAGTGTGTGTATTATTGTTGTTTTCTTTTTTTTCGCATATCATTATCGACTTATGAATTCACCGTTAGTGGAAAACTTACCAATATTTCGTTTTTTTTTTTTTTTTTTTTTTTGTTCCTTTTTTACAACCAAAAAAAATTTTGAGGTTAATTTCATTTTAATAGCCTAAATATAAAAAATAGTACTTTTTCAAAGCGTCACATTGGTATTTCTAATTGGAAACTCCTTTAGTGTCATCCAAAATTGATAATTTTGATAAGAGAATTTTTAATACATTATTAATATTTCCATGGTATGCCAGGGGTACAATGTTAGCCAAACAATATTTGTGGGATAAAAATAAAATATCCTATACTATACCGTAGTTGAAAGAAAACAAAAAAAAAATTATTTTAATAACATACGTCACTTTTTTATGTTGCAGATAGAATAGTGGCATGAGTCGTTTAATCTATGGCAGATCAACAAGATCATTTGTCGTCCGGGGGGTCTGTAGCGAAGGCTTCAGCAGACACCTCTAAGTCTAAGGGGAAAAGCTCGAGCAGTGGTGGAAGTAGCGGGTTCAGAAAACGTCACAACAGCAACACTGTACAAGTCACTCTTGAAGAGAAAAAACGCAGACAAGTTGCTGGTGACCCGCACCCCCAGCAGGCACTAAATAATAAAAATCAGCGTCCTGTTGAAAATACTAAAGGAGAAGGAAGATTGAGGAATGAGCGTAGAAACAATGGAGCTGGTCTAGAATGCTTGTTCGGTAATTATATTTTCAAAATGATCTTATTTACTTGGACAACTTGCGTCAAGAAATTCCTGTCATTAGAAACTTGCTCAAGTAATAAAATAACACTAAAAGCTCATGTTCTGCTTAATTTAAAACTGGTCTTACTTGGTGTCAATATCTTTTCTTTTTTTTTTCATTACAAGAATTGATTGCCACTTGCCAGTAGTCGTACAACTAAAAATAAAATTTCAAATTACAACTGTACAATGACATTGAAATCTCTTATCTTTCCAACAGATACAGATTGGAGACAGCAGCAGCAGCAAAGAACGCACCAGACTAATTACAGCTCTACTGGTAACAGCACAAGAGCACGCAGCTCGAAAAACAATAATCACTCGTCCGAATTAAATTTGGCGCCGATTGATTGTGTGGCCTCACGCACTCGATCCCACACTCCTCAAAATCGACAGAATAACTATCTTATCAACAATCAAGTACCCGAACTGAATAGTGCCTGTGATTCGTCTTCGTCAATCTCGTTGCAAGTTAGCAATCACAGGAGCAGTAGTAGCAAAAAGCCCGCCCATCACTTGCTGTATAATACTAATTCAAATACTGTGGTCACGGGTCATCCTTTATCATCCAGAAGTAATAGAGGTTTGTTGACATTTTCCTATATTTTTTCTGAAATAAGTGATGTTTACCGTTGTTGCAATACTGTTATAACTATCTAAATCTGATTGAACCATACTACTTGTATGTGGTATACTCAGGGTATCAAAGAACTTATGATTAAAAGTATTATTATGCTTCAAAGGTAACATAAGCATTTTTTGTCTTTTAACATTTATGTAAAAAGGCATAACCAAACTTTTCTCATAATGTGTTGAACTTATGCAAAAAGTACTTATATTATGACATTTTAAGAAGTACTGCTTATATTTGTCGTATAAGTTATAAGATATTGCAACTACGGTGTAAGTTTATGATAAATATGGTGATGGGATCCCTCGTAAAACTTTATCAAACATCTTGCATTTTTTATAACAGCATGATTCCTATTAAAAATTAAAATTTCAAGGTGCAAAAGAAATTGGTATCAAGCTTCTGTATGCATTGTAAAATAAAACTTTTACCTAACGCTTGTTACTAACAAAATACTCGTTTGAACATTAAAATCATACAAACTGTCAATCATCTTAAGATACATATACACAAATAGTTTATTTTTTCAATACTCATAGTATCCAATGAAACAAAAGACGACTGATTGTCAGTTTTATCACAAAGAGAGATTTTATTTATCATTTTGGACTACTAACTACATTATAGTCAAAACAAGAGTATTTATTTTGAAAGACACACTATTTGTTATTGAAATGCTTCACGGTAATGTTTACAAACTTGAGTTCAAAGATAAGGCTTCTATTAAGTTCGGATAACTAAAAAGTTGTAGTAGTACTGCATAAATTAAACAAATGCAATGAAATTATATTAATTGGCAAGGGTTTAAACGCTTTTAGAAAGAACAGAGAGTATAGAAAATAGAAATAAACTTAAACAGAAGTATGTAGCTTGTAAAATATTAGTGGGTAGGATTATATGTTAATGTTGTTGTTTCTGAGAATAAACGCCAAAGAGTCAAATCGTAATGTATGACATTAGGCACAAAGATGAGCGAATGTCTGGAAGGATTCGTGTCCGCTGTCAAAGCGCTTTTTCCGATATCAGCGCAAACCTATCATCAGGAAGGTAAGCCGGTGCTAACAAACGTTACTATTCTCATAATCGCATTTATCTTGCTCTCTTGATTCTTTTGTATATCCTTTTGCGTTTTTTATCAAAGTAGAAAATTAAAATCAGAAACAAGAAATTTGAAGTGTAAGATTGTCGTGTATGTTGTAAATTAACGAAAAAAAATCTTTCTTGGCGTACTTCTTTTTACCCTTGTACATCCAAATGTTGCACAATATCGTAGAATATGTATATTTTTTAAAATGAAGGCATCAGAATTGCTAAACATAGAGTTTGATTTACGTATTGTTGCATAATGCATGCGAATAAAATTGTTCTTACGTCGTAAGGGTTTAACGCAAGTATATCAATTCGTCAGTTTGGTTTTTGTGACTGTATTTCATATTGAATTAGAAACAAATTGTATACATTTTTACCCAAAACTTTGTGGATTGGCATATTTACGTAGCAAGCAATGCTCATTATTTTTAGTTTATTAATTAATTTTTTTAGTAATTTATATGACAGTATCGGAATTAAGAATTAAAAAACTTTAATCTAAAGTCTTTGGATAAGCAGTCTAATTTCTCTTTTATCCGTAATTGCGAATGGCAACAATCGACATCAGTTGAATGTATTTAAAAAAAAAAAAAAAAAAAAAAAAACGTTAAGTTACATGTATAAAATAAGTTGTAAACAACGAATTCGTTAAAAGTGATTGTAAAATGCAACACTGACTAACCCGACTCAAAATATTTTGCATATGTCGTTAGCATCTAACACACATACATGTGTGTAAATTTTTGCATGATTGAAAACTTTTGTAATTATGATTTACTTCTTTTGGTCACAAATAATTTACCATATAATATTAGCATCGTTAACATTGAACTGTTACAGTTTTGCCTGGCGTGGTTGATAATTTTTTTATTTGTTTTTTTCAGATCTGTTTAATTTTAAGTATTTGCATTAAAAAGTGAGTGTATAAAAACGTGGGAAAAATAGTACATGATCCACAAGTTTATTTATTGATTATTTACAAATTTAGTATAAGGAGGAAGATTGTTTGCCTTACCTTAAAATGTTTTTGTTTTCTGTAACCAAGTGTTGTATTTTTATTTTAAAACCATTGAATTTTTTTCATTACAGTGAATTGTCATTATTAAGAATAAGTTGTTTCAATTTATTTATATGTTGTACACTGTACTATGTTGTTTTTAGTTTAAGACAAAGCTTTAAAACTCCCAGAACATTAATATTTTTAAAAGTTATTCTGTCTTTGGCACTAATAATTATCATTTCACGTAACAGTTTTAATTTAATAAAGTACTCAGTGCCTAATGTATATAAAAACTATTTACTCCCATAAAAGGAATATTCGATTTGTAAATTGCAACAGTCAGAGTAATACATTCATTGTATGCTCTAAAAATTTTATCTTAATTACATTAATGTGTTGAAAAATTTGCAGACCATCGAATTTTTAAAGTCTTGCGAAACTCCAATTGATTCACAGCAAAAAATGATTAAGCTATTAATTGTTAATCAGTACATTTTATTGACATAGTGAGTTTTTCCCATGTCAATTAACCGTCCTTACATTTAAGGGAGCTTTATCGTTGGAGCATTCAAATTTGAAATTCCGAGATAAAATATTTTAGCGCGCATTGACCCTTTCACCCAAATCATTTTTTAATTGTTGATCCGAACTGAACCATCACATTGCCCAACGTCTATGTATTAGTTTAGAACGCGCTGTCTGTATAGCTGCATCTCTCGACTGTCTTTCCTTTTGCACCATTCACAAGAAAAGTACACTTTTTCCCCCCTCAGCACTTGGCTAGAATCAACTATAAAACGATAAGCCTTCTTTTCATCTAAAAATTAAGATGAGCTATAGACAAAATTAATTAATAGACAAACAACAATAATAATCACTTGTTTGGACGTTCACTATATTCGCAGGCTCAAAGGGCGTTCAGGGTGGCAGCAGTTGTAACGTCAACGGAAGCTCGAGCTCGTCCACGCTCGGCAGCAACAGTGCCAGCAGTAGCAGCAACAACAGCGTCGTCATTGTCGGTGGCAGTGGCAACGGAGGCGGAGGCAGCGGTGGTTATCATCAGACGCTGGGTGCCAAGGCCAGCATCAGAGTGGGTAACACGGCCAGCAACTCCTCGGCGGAGAGCGGTGGTGGCGGCGGGGCCTCCTTGCACGCGGCTGCGGCGGTGCACGAGGCTGCCGGGCTAGCTGCAGCCAATTCTGGCAGCGGCTACCCCAGCCATCATCACCACCAGCAGCAGCAACAACAACAACAACAACAACAACAACAGCAACAACAACAACAACAACACCACCAACAGTCGCAGCCACAGCACCACCACCACCATCATCACCACCATCACGCCGTCCCGAGTAGTAGTAATAGTATTGGCAACAGCAGCGTAGCCGTCGTCGCGGCCACTGCTGCCACATCGTCGTCGGTTTCCTCCTCCACGTCGTCCTCAGCGGCAGTTGTATCGCAGCAGCAGCATCATCATCACCATCAGACGTTCAGTAGCAACGCGACGCTAGCAGCCAACTTGGCCGCTGCAGCCGCGGTGCTCAGCAGTACGTATCAACAGCCGCCCCTGCACAAACATCTGCTGCGCTCACGGGTCAAGCTTGGTAACGATCACGTCAAGGAGCTCGGCCAGGCATCCGGAAAATCCCAGGGCAAGTACCACAAGAAGGACAGCTCGTCCAGCTCTGCTTTTAGGTGAGTACTGTGTTCGATTTCGTTCATAACTTTATTTTTTTCCAATTTTAATATATACGGAGAGGAAAAAAAAAAAAGACTACAATTATATAATTTCAAGGTAGCGCTTGCGATTTGCTTTGAACTTTTGAATTCTAATTATAATTAATCTGCCTGACACGTGAATCGCTCGATTGAATAACGATCACCGCTGCTGATGTCTCAAATGCATTCAAACGCGTTTATTTTTAAAAATCATGAAGGTTTTCACTCGTGTTTTGTAAATTGCAAAAATCAGCTTCGATAAAAAAGAGTTTCAAAAAATATTTTGTATAGTATTTTTATGACATTGGTAGTTCAAAGTTAGTTGCCTCGTGCGTGTTTGATGAACCAAATTGGCAACACTTGCGCGCATGTGCTTCGCTATAGACACTTATACAGTACCTATATAAATGTTGGCACTTTCAATGTTGCTGCTGCGACCTGCTTTAACTTTGGACAAACGGTTCGTTACGTTCGTGTCGATGAAATTTCCGAGATTTCCAATTATTTTCAGACGTTTTGAATTATAATAGCCATCAACGTACGTTTAAATACAATTTTATTTTATTTTTTATTCTTGGTACTAATCTTTGTTTTCTTGGCACATAAATCAATACTAATTGAGTATTTTCCCCAACGAATTTGTATTACAATTTCTATGGTCACTCTAAATTGTATTAATCATGGATAGGCTGAATAAATTAGATGCTATAATTAATTCATTGTTTTGATTTTGAATGCCACAATCCCATAATCAAACAATAATATCGTCTTATGTAAAGAGGGGAAATTTATACTTGTCAAAGAACAATAATGCCAATGTATTAACGACATTGATGCGCAAAGGAAATTTAATAAACAATATACTGAATTTACCAAAGATTTTCAATGTTTTATTATTTAAGAAATAAGTATGGTATTTTATCTCTTTTGCAAAAATACTGCATCTTAAAAATCAAAAGTGCCTTACTGGCTTATTTTTTCTATACTCTTATAGATCAAAGATCACATACCATTTATTTTTAGCGTTAAAGGTCGTTAACAAACCAAACTACATACGCAATCGATAGTTTATTGTCAATGAAAACAAGTTTTGTATTTCTATTGTAACTTCCATTACTACCTTTATATCGATATGAACGGTCTTTGTTTTACATTGCAACTTTTAATTATTTAAGCGATATGAATTTTGTCATATCAGAAAAACCACCTTAACATAAGCTCAATATACAGTAACCAATCATCATGTACATCTGTGAATTACAGACACCGTTCCTCATCACGGGCTCGGAAGTCAACGCTCGAGAGCAGTGCCGGAAGCGGAGCGATCAGTGCCGGGCTCGGTTCCAGCGGTGGCAGCCACGGTATGTCAAGTAGCGACCCGTTGTCGAGCAATACTGGCGCCATTGGTAGCAACAACATGGGTGGAGCCGGAAGTGGAGTACCACCAAGTTCCTCATCGATTTCCTCATCGTCCTCCTTAGCAGGAGGTGCATCGTCTATGACGCCACTGCCAGCACCGCCTGCGCCGGATGACGATTCTAATTCTCAAGGCAGCGGCACGGGTACTGTGAGCGCTGGTGCAGCTAGTGGAGGTCCCTCTGGACTGGCAAGCGGTGGTGCTGCCGCGGCAGCTGCTGCTGCTGCCGCGGCCGCCGCTGCAGCCGCTGCCGCAGCCGCTGACAGTGAGAGCGATGACGGCGAGGTTGGCCAACTACAGGCACTGCTGGAAGCCAGAGGTTTGCCTCCACACGTGTTTGGTGCACTCGGGCCCAAAATGCAGCATCTGCTCAACCGGAGTATGGGGAGTATGGGAGCTAGCTCGGGTAAGCCAGGGAACCAATCCTTCGATTGGCTTTGAGTAAAAAAAAAAAAAAAAACTTTCTCATATACAAAAACTTTACTCTTTAGCCGATACAACACACAAAAACGCACAAACCAACATGATCTCGTTGTCCCTAGGCGTTCTTTATTTCGTGTCAAAAGGCATCAAATAAAGTTTTTCATACCTTTTACTTTTCTCAAGTGTTTTTTTAATATTTAATAATAATCACGCAAAATAGTCACCGAAATTTTTTATACACGCACACGAATAACCATTGGCAACTGGTTTTTTTTTCGCTTTGTCCCAAAATTTAGCACATTTAGCCGCATTGTACACTACAGTTTCAGCTGCGAAAGCTCAGCAGCTTTTGACGGGCCTGCAAGCCGATGATGAAGGCGAACAGCTCCAAGCTGTCATTAGCATGGGTGAGATACTTGTGATGGGCAACGAGGATACGCTCACGGGTTTCCCGGTAAAGCAGGTCGTTGCTGCGCTCATCAATCTTTTGAGTATTGAGCACAATTTCGTGATAATGACGCATGCTTGCCGAGCACTGACCTACATGATGGAGGCGTTGCCGCGCTCTTCGACCGTCGTCGTCGATGCAGTACCCGTCTTTTTACAAAAGCTCGAGTCGATCGAGTGCATGGACGTTGCCGAGCAATGTCTCACGGCACTCGCCATGCTCTCGCGTAGACACAGCAAAACTATTCTCCATGCGGTAAGTAACTTAGGCTTTTGTTGATTCATTCACGAGATGCTTTCATTAAGCTGGCTAATAAATCCTATTTTATTGTTCTTGTGTGTGCAGGGCGGTGTGTCGGCGTGTTTAAAGTTCGTTGATTTCTTTAACATTACCGCACAGCGCGCAGCCCTAACGATCACAGCAAATTGCTGTCAGAACCTGCATCCTGATGATTTCCATCTCGTCACGGAGAGTCTGCAACTTCTCACCAGCAGATTGACTAACCAGGACAAGAAGAGCGTCGAGTGTGTGTGCCAAGCGTTCAGCCGGCTGATTGACAGTTTCCAGCAAGACGAGGTGATGCTATACAAAATAGTGAATACCGAGCTCTTGCAAAATCTTCAACAGCTGCTGATGATCACGCCACCGGTGAATAGCGTTGGCAACTTCATCACTGTACTGAGAATGCTGTCTGTGATATCGAATCGCTGCTCTGACCTTGCGATACTGCTGCTCCAGCAGAACATAGCATTTACCTTGAGTTATCTGCTGACCGGCTCGCTGGACGTAAAAATAGAGGATGTCGAACTCGTACCGCGTTCGCCGCAGGAGCTCTTCGAAATAACTTGTCTGATCGAGGAGCTGATGCCGCCACTGCCGACAGACGGCATCTTCAATGTAGATAGTTTACTCGATAGATCGAGCAGTCAACAAGAAACAGTGCAATGGGAGTGGCGCGATGAAAGACAGTGCTGTCATCCATTTAGCGCCATTGACTCGAGAATAATTGAGGTACTTTAATTTTCAACTAATAAATCTTCCTTGTCTTTTTTACAGTGTAACCAAGATGAGTGAACTGATTTTTTTCATTCCTTAGATGGCATTTCAAAATGGAGAAGATGAAATTTGTCTATCCACTCTTGGACGAACTTACACCATAGATTTAACTGTGATGAAACAAATCAATGAAGATTTAGGAGTCGCGAGAAGTATATTCCGTAGAGTAAATACTCAGCCCACTGAAGGTGATAATGCACAGTCGTCATCAAAGTAAGTACTCGTCTGTGTGATTTTTACGAGATGCGTTTTCACACTCACGTGCGTTCTTTTTTTAGTGGCCCGTGCGTTGTACCTCAGATGATAAAAATTAACGAGTGGGTTGTGAGCTTTATACGAACATTGTTTTCGGTGTTATATGAAGTCTACAGCAGTTCGGCCGGGCCAGCAGTTAAATGTAAATGTTTACGAGCGTTACTGAGAATGCTGTATTACTCTTCGAGTGATCTTCTAAAAGTGAGTATTTTTATTGAGGTATTAATTTTTTTTCCCATAGTATTGAGATTGGAAATTCAAATAACAAAAGTCTGTTTTACAGGAAATGTTGAAAAATCAAGTAGTTTCGTCTCACATTGCGGGTATGCTGGCTTCACAAGATTTGAGAATAGTCATTGGAGCTCTGCAGATGGCCAACATTCTAATGACTAGGTTACCTCAAGTATTCCGAGTTCATTTTCATCGTGAGGGAGTTTTACATCAAGTACGTCAACTAGCTGATCCAGATATTCCTCTTGGAGTATCGCCACCCAAGTGTCCTTCTGGTGAGTTTGTAATTATATTTATACCACAAGGAAATATTTGATAGAACGTAACTCGAATTTTGTCTGTAGGTGCATTATCAAGTCCCCAACCAGGACCATCAAACACTCCTCTATCTTCCATCGCGACGTTGTCGTCCAGCAGTGCTACATCCCCCATTGCTTCACCCACAACAAATGGTAATATAATGTTCGGTGCTGTTGCCACAAGCCAAATGAAGCCAAATGTCGCTGCCACAATGGAAACTCGCAGTCGAACCGACATGAACGTCAATATAGAGGACGCATCCGCCACACCACCTAATGCTCACCTGTAAGTAGCTTCAAACATTTTTATACTGTTTTTAAATTGTTAAATTTTCTTTGAATAATCGTAACATTGTTGCGTTCGTATTATTACTTAAACATTAGAAATGATAAAACTTACAGAAGGATTGGCGATGTACTAAAAAGAAAACGACAGAACAAAAAGGGCAAGTTCCAGAGATTGGCGAGTACTACACCTCAGCAGCCATTGCCACAACAGCAGCAGCCTCAACAACCACAACAGCAACAGCCAGCGGAACAGTCACAATTTGCTGTATTCGCATCGAAAAATAGTAGCCGCTTCTTGGGCAACCTGAACCCCGCACGTTGGGGAAAAAAATCCTCATCACCAAGCAATACGAGTGATAAACGCGACTCGAGCTCTTCATCCAGTCTGTCCAAGCCTTCTAGCAATCAGAGCCTAACCGGCAATAACCGTGAGAAAGCCAAGGCTTGGGTACGTGAAGAAGCCCAGCAGTTCTTAATCAGGTATCAGCTCGACTCACCATGTACGCACCCCGCCCTTACCGTGCTGTCAAGACTTACCGCAGCTATTCAACGTCTACAGTCCAATGTAAGTATCAAATTTACAAGAATAATCGTTTGTGTATTATTTTTTACGTTTAATTTCAATGTAAAATACTCTTTACCAGGATATGGAAGAAGTGTACTCAGCTCTTACTGAACTTCGTGATGTTGTTCTGGAAAGTGATATTTCGCCGTTTGAAATGAATCACAGTGGTCTGATCAAAGCTTTGCTCAACTTCCTCACTACGTCAGAGGGATCTGGAAATAGATACGATCGCCTTAGGATGTTTTGGAAATTGTTTGCCGAATCTACAGTAAATAGTTTTTAACTCAAATATATTCCATTTAATTCTAATTGAGTTTATACGGTTTTTTTTCTCCTTTTTAGTTACAAAGAGATCCATCAAACTACAGTCCGGGAGCGTTTGGTGCTCTTGTGTCTAAATTAAGTAGTTGTGTGTCTCAATTAGAACAGTTCCCAGTCAAGGTGCATGATCTCCCCGCAGGATCTGGAGCTGGTAGAGGTGGGACTAGTGCTTTGAAATTTTTCAATACACACCAACTTAAGGTACTTTACTTTTTTACTTCATAACACGTGTATTCGTGTAAAAAACTTTTTAAAAAAAAATATATCGGTTTCAGTGTAATCTTCAACGTCACCCTGACTGCAATAATCTTAAACAGTGGAAAGGTGGAACTGTAAAGGTGGATCCATTAGCTCTGGTTCAAACTATAGAGCGCTACTTGATGGTTCGGGGATACGGTCGGATTCGCGATGCTGATTCAATGGTCAGCGATGATGACAACAGTGAAGATAATGTAACTGAAACCTTCGTAAGTGCTTGTTTGAAAGATTCTTCAGGAGATTTTGTCATTAGACAGGATCCTCAAAGAAATTATTCA
Organism: Copidosoma floridanum; assembly: GCF_000648655.2. Next base: position 1,743,210 of record NW_019379587.1, read on the forward strand.
GTACACGATTCAGACGTAAATTTGCTTTTTAATACTTTTCAAGCAATATTAACATTTGATGTAAAAGATTTCATTGCTTTAAATTCGATGGTATTGGAATATTAATTGTTAGATAATTAAAAAAATTTAATTGTAACCTTCAAGTAGTCTTATTTCTTAGCCGTTGTCTAAAGTCGTAGAATATTTTAACTTGAAAAATTATGACTAAAATATATGCATTTGTAGATTTCAAAGCTTATTTGTAAAATATGGACATTTTTAGATTATAGCACGTAGTAGCTAAAGTATTTGGCGACTTAGTATGATAACTGGGAAGTTTAGACCACTTTAAAGACTTTTAAAATTTTCCAAACAACTATTCTTTTAGTACTCAAAAGCTTGAGATAACTTCATTTTTTGCCCCCGTGTTTTATGGACCTGAGCCGGAAAACGTTATCAGCTACGCTGTGTTAATTTCTTTAACTTTTTATTATGTTTAATTAGGCTGTTGAAACAAATCATGGTTCGGTGAAGCACAAGTTACAATTCATAATTGGAGAAGAGATTTTACCATTCAATATGACTGTTTATCAAGCCGTAAGGCAGTTCAGTTGTCCCGGAATCGATCACTCAGAGACCGATGCAGACAGTGAACCACCTCTTGGTCATGATGCAGTTTGGGTCCAAACACACACTATATACTACAGGTAATCATTAAGTTGACAAAATATCTATTGTACAATTGATTCTGGTTTCGTGAACAATAATCATTTCAGTAAAATTTAAATTTCTCGCGTGATCTTAGGCCAGTACCAGAAGAAGAATTATCTGCATCTTCAAAGCCTGGTTCAAGCTCGCAATCTAGCAGTCGTAAGGGAAAGGGAAAGAGTACAAAAATAAGCTCAAAGAGGAAGGAGGACTGTTTGTGGCTGGAAGGGACGATACCCCAGCAGCGTTGTCCACTTTCGCCATATTTGTTCCCAAGCTTGTCGCCTGTGGTCAGCATCAGTGATGCATCCCTTGACGGTTTATGCCTGTCGCGTCTCTTGTACGCCATGAATCGCTCCTGGAGCGTTCTATTCCCGCATACCAAGAGCTTTAGCCTACTTACGCCACATGATTTTATTAACAGTAAAATCGCGGCTAAAGCCAGCAGACAACTGCAAGATCCGCTTGTTATTATGACAGGCAATCTTCCATCATGGTTGCAACAAATTGCTTCAGTGTGGTAAGTTTGAGAAATGTTTATTATTCAACTATTTTTGGTTGATTGAATAAATTTGAGTAAAAATACATATTTTATTCTTGTCTTTGCAGTCCATTTTTATTCCCATTCGAGACAAGACAACTACTATTCTACGCGACGTCTTTTGATCGTGATCGAGCTCTACAGCGTCTTCTCGATTCAGCACCAGAATTAAGTGGCTCTGATAGCCAAGAGCGCGTGACACCGAGACTGGATAAGAAAAAACGAACAATTTCGAGAAGTGATATTCTTAAGCAAGCTGAACAAGTTATCCAAGAGTTGGCGTCGTCTAAAGCTCTGTTGGAAGTGCAATATAACAATGAGGTAAAACAATGCTGCAATATTCTAGTAATTAAAGATTATTTTTTGGGTTTTAATCATAAATAATTGTATTTTCAGGTTGGAACTGGTCTTGGACCTACCCTAGAGTTTTACGCCTTGGTATCTCAAGAACTGCAGCGCGCTGACTTGGAATTATGGCACGGTAGTTTGAGTCCTACGGAACAAGGATATGTAAATACGGTACAAGGACTATTTCCTGCACCAATCCCATGGAACACGAAAGCTTCACATCTCACTAAACTAAAGACTAAATTCAAGTTTTTGGGAAAATTCATGGCTAAAGCGATCTACGATTCGAGGATGGTGAGTTGATTTTTCAAGTAAATAATTGCATATGCAACGTTTTGATTATTTTCAGCCACTTTTAATAATAATTTCGATTCGACAGTTGGATCTCCCATTCAGTTTAACCTTCTATCGTTGGCTATTGGGTGAAGAATATGCACTTACTTTGGCGGATCTCGCTTATGTTGATCAAGATGTGTATCGTACGCTTTGTAAATTACAAGACACAGTGAGACGGAAAGAGATTATAGAGCGCGATCAGAATTTAAGACACAACGAAAAATCTCTGCTTATAGAGGCGCTAGATTTAGATGGCTGTCATATAGCCGACTTAGGATTTGTTTTCCAACTACCCGGCTACGACAATATTGAGTTAAGAAAAGGCGGTAGCGATATCAACGTTACAATTCACAATGTCGATCAATACGTAAAGGTACGACAAATAAATTTTTTGCATAAAAATGAATAGAAAAAAAAAAAAAAACAATCGAAACACTTTTTTCATGTTGCGAAATTCATTGTCTTAGCTGGTGGTTCATTGGTATCTCTACGAAGGAGTCTTCCGGCAAATGGAATCTTTCCGAGAAGGTTTTGAGTCTGTTTTCCCACTCGCCCAATTACGTCTATTCTTCCCTGAAGAATTAGAAGCCGTGTTCTGTGGTCACTCACAAACGGGAGGAAAGTGGGACATTAAGACGTTATCCGATTGCTGTCGAACCGACCACGGTTACACGCCAGACTCACGAGCTATACGTTTCTTGTACCACGTCATGTCTGAGTATAACAGTGAAGAGCAAAGACAGTTTATCCAGTTTGTCACTGGCTCTCCAAGGTTACCTGTTGGTGGTACGTTTCATGTTATAAACTCCTATTTTTACCAAAATCGCAATTATTCAATATCTTGAACGATTACTGATACCATTGACATTTTTTCAGGTTTTAAGAGTTTAACGCCACCTCTTACAATAGTACGGAAAACATTCGACGTGTCCTCGAAATCGGACGAATTCTTACCATCCGTTATGACATGTGTCAACTACTTAAAACTGCCTGATTATTCAACTTTGGAAATAATGCGAGAAAAGCTTAGAATAGCTGCTCAAGAAGGCCAACACTCGTTCCACCTGTCCTAGAGATGGACGAGCAAGAAGCAACAGTTTTTCTTTTTTTCTTACTCCCAGCTCGGTTTGATGTCACAAAATCGCAACAAGCAATATAAATTTGTCGAAACAACTCGCATACCTGAAAATACTAATATTCATACGAGTAGCTGAAAAATTCTTGTTTTTTTTTTTTTTTAATACTTATTTAAACATTTCATAATATTTTCCATGCCAATTCAGCATTCATTTTTTTTGTACGCCTTAACAATTTGGAGTTGTGATAAACAATAATTTTTAATTAAAAATAAATGAAGTGAGAATAATGTTTTAATGCCAGAATGCAAGCTAAAAAAATTGAAAATTACTGATCTGACTTATTTCCTTAAGCAGGAGTAAAAAAGAAGTAGAATCTGCTGCGAGTAAAAAAATAAAGAAATAAAAAAGAAAGAAAATGATATAAGCGTTGTACATATAAAGTTTAATTATCTCGATATAGTTTGATATACACACGTCTATATAAATACTTTATATAATAGCGAACGAAAAGTTTGATTTAAAAAATAAAGTATAATAAAAAGATACCATTCTAATAATGAACCAATACTACAATTGAAAAGACGTTCTGCCTAGGTGTAACATAAAAAAAAAAATTTTATATAAATATATATATCATCGATGCAACTCGCGTGTCTCCGTGTATGACAAAGATTTCACCCATCTCTCCCAGCCCTGCTGCTCTCGTCGAGCCGATCGTTGTTGGTGTAAGAACGAGCTCGCGTTTTTCGTGGTGAGAAGCAAATATATTATAATGAAACAAAGAATGAATCACAAGGCGTGTGCTACATCGAGTTAGTACATAATTTCGATAAATAAAAAGGGCTTTGGTGAAAACCCAAGCCTAAACGTATGTAACATTAAGTATATTGACAGTGAAAGATATCGTGTCTCTTGTTCGTTGTTTTCTTTAATTTTTTTTCTTCATCCTTTTCATTTTCTTTTTAGTAACAGATCTCTCGCGTATAAAGCCGGTGCTGCTTTGGTCAAGCGAGCAAAGGATATACGAATTTGTATACATACTTGAGCGCACGAAGTGCATTGTTCATCACAATGTTTATCATTCTGCGTGTCGTCTCATGATTATTTGATACCTCTTGTAGACGGATAGTTTTTATTATTTAGTTGTGTATTAAGGGTGCAGCCAGCATCACCAGACCACAAGTTTCGTATTGAGCTTTATCGAGACATTTTATTGTAAATGTTTTTTTGTTTCATTTTTAATATTGTCATAATTTAATATTGATTTTTGATTTTTGTTTCAATGTATAACTAGTATTTACGTCCATAACATTCAAAGGAGTTTCAAATATCATTTCATGTAAAAAATTTTGAATCCATTGTAATAAAGAGCAACATTGCAGTTTACACCTTACATTATGGTCTGATGGTGAATAACGGAGTGAACAACACTTTGTAAAGCCATTAATTATTTTTATTACATTTTGATTAAGAGAATCGTTACGAAAAAAAAGTACACAGTTATGTCAAAAGAATTGGAATCGTGCAAACGAAAGAGACAAGTGATACGCGCGATCGTTGTGCGAAAAAAGTTAACTTAGTTACAGTAAAAAAATAAGTCTTAAGATCCATCATTAAGTGCGTATTGGTTCTAAGTGGTGATTCACACACAAAATTTTCTTATTTAACACAAACTGTATTTATATGAATTCTTTTATCTTTTTCATTTTATTTAGCAAAAATTGGGTTTTTATGACATTTTATTCTTTTCATCAAAAAATGGAATTAAAAAATGTAAGAAATACAATACAAAATTTTTCGTAAATATTCAAAACAATTTTTATAATTTTAACATTCCACACAACCTGCTCCTTTCTTCAGTTAAAGTTTTAAACATTTATTAGAGTCGGATGGATTATGTCAAGAAATCATATGATTTGGATATATTGAATAATTTTTTTTCATTACAATTCTAAAGTTTATTACTTTTGTTTTTAAGTACATCGGATTCGTTTGAAAAATAGTGATTAAAATATTGTATAACTAAGAGAAAAAGAAGTAATTATTCTATCTTTAATTTTTTTTTCACATTCATACATTTTTTTAATACAAATTCGTGTCTTAGCAAAACATATTTTTATATTTCTTATAAAAATATTGATTTTTATACTTATAAAAATAATGATTTTTGTCAATAATAAAAATAAATAGAGGAGCTATTAAAGCATTGCTGTGATCAAATTATTTAATCAACTTTTTACAAAATAAAATTCATTTTCCATACAACATTTTACATTTAACATCAATATTGGTAATTTTACGAATAAAAACGTATACCTTTGATAATATACAAGATTTCGGATCAGTTTATATTAGCATGGCCAACCAGCCCAAAATAAAGCAAGTACCTCCTACTGGAGTTAATCTGCTGTAACTTTTGTCCCCTGTGAACGCATAATAGTAGCAGGTACCAGAGAAGAGAAGTATTCCAGCGATCAGAAAGCTACTAGTCTGAAATTAAATATTTTATACACTCCTGATATATATATATATATATATATATATACCTTATAGATCTAATATTTTTTAAGTTTCTAACATAAAAAACTTACTAAATAGGGCATTCTGCACAATGGTGATCCAAGCAAAGCTAATGTATGAACAAAGTGATATCGTGAGGCTACATCGAAGACCCTCCTCTGTTCTTGACCTTTGTCATCTGGATAGGCCTCTGCGAAATTTAAATAAACGGTTAAAAAAAGAGTAGATTAAATTTTACGTATAAACTAATTAATACTAACTGTGTGATCCATAAGCTCCTAAAATCACAGCAGCAGCTCCACTAATGGCAGCTATTCTGACAAATGGTCCAGTTTGTAATGCTAACTTCCATAGTGGTTCTGGTGGAACCATTTTAACTACTTCAACTTTATTAGGACCTAAGCCCAGATAGCTAGATACCTGAGATGTTAATAGCACTGTTATTTACACTAAACTAATCAAGATACAGGTTATAAAATATTGAATAACCGTAAACTGTTTACACTAAAAATCAATTAATCGGTAAGAACTAAATCAATCAACTACTAATAAAAGTGCACACGCTGAGACTGAGACTACTGAGAATATAAATTACACAAATAATGACAATTACCAAACAAAATAAAGAGGTTATGATAAAAATGCTTGCACACTTACGCCGCCAGCAGCTGCTTTAGCAACATTGATAGTGTTAGCACTTAATGGATTTGTAAAAAGAATATAACTAAATGTGTCATCTAATCCCATCGTTTTTTGTCAGCGATATTCCTTAAAACTAAAAGCACAAGTCAACCAACGAAAAAAATAAGAAATCCTCCCCAACAATTCAACTGAATTTGGAATAACAACTATTTATTGTCAATACTGATAGACGAGTTTGATTGTTGTCGCGTATTTCGACGTTATTCACACATTTGTTTTCATTTTCCTTCACAAATTTTAAATTTTAAGCCACTTTCAACTTTCAATACTCATAAGTACTTTACTTTTACTCATGCATCATACAATTGTAAATTTCACTTTCACCTGTCATGCAGTCCTGTTCCTGTCACCTGCTGTCACACTCAAAGTATAATACCTATACTTACCTAAGACCTAAGGCCTAAGGGTAGTAAGGGTATACTTAAGTATAATACTTTTACGGGTAATTTAATTTTACGATAGCATCATACCCTATAAAAATTCATGGTTTTATTTTTTTTATTATAATTAGTGTGAAAATGAAGACAAACAAAATAATAAAGGAAAAAATTTGGAGTATAGAAAAAATAAGATTCTTTAATTTTTTACTTCAAAATTTCTTAAACTTTAATTCTATGAAACTCGAAAATGAATTTTGCAGTGCTGATTTTCACTTGTAAATATAGACTAAGTGATGTTTATTATTGTTAGTACTGACTAAATACAAATTAATGTTTTATTTCAACATTGTCGAGAGGTATGCTATTTTTTTTTTTTTTTTTT
>NW_019379587.1:1754666-1800486 GCF_000648655.2 Copidosoma floridanum
AAATGAATTTTTTTTAAAAAGTAAACTAATAAAAAATGAAAAGTGAGAATAGCTCAAATAAGTTATTATTAAGTATGATATAAGTTATATGATGAGTAAAAGAAAAATTAAATGAAAATATTAATGCATTAGTAAAATTATTATAAATTCATGCAAGAACTATTTTACACAAAAATTAATTGTAAATTAGCACAGATTTGTTCCCTTTTTTAAGTGCAATGCCTGATGAAAAATTATTTTTTTTAAGTCATACCTGTATTATCTGCTCCTCGTGGGATAATGACGTCAGAAAATTTTTTTGTTGGCAAGCAAAACTCCTCAAATGCTGGCTTTACGAAATTCATGTATTGATTAAGGACATAGTCTAAATCTCGTCCTCTTTCAATGATATCTCGAGGCACTAAATCATAATTCAAAAAAGTTTATTAATCGAAGCATTTTTTACGTAAATACTTATGGGAGGGCGTAGTAATTCCAATAATACTTTATATAATATTTTTGAAAATGTTAAAAATAAATTAAGTATACCATAACTTAAAAATTCAATAGCGTCAATAATATTTTATCGCTATGTATAAGTGTTGCTTACGTATTAACAGATTATAAAAACTTGATAAATAATTTTTTAAACAATATTTTACAAACCAACAGCAAGTAGATTTAAATAAATTGATCTGTCGTATTAATTGTGACAATTTTAAGTTATATGTTTGTAGATTCAATAAACAAAAAATACCTTTAAAACTGGTTGAGTAATAAATTAAGTTATTTGAATGACACTTCTCTGGCGGACTCTACTCTCCCCCATACGTATACGTATATTTAACACCATAACAATACTTTTACAAAATTTAATGGAAATTCTTGAGAATTCCTACCTCGTCTGGCTAATCTAGTGTCGGAATCAGTGTCAACAAAAAGCTTCATGTGAAAGAGATCCCTTATCTTTGGAAAATAAAAGACTAATATCCCTTCAAACAGCACAACGTCGGCCGGATAAATCGTCGTGATCTGATCTTTTATTCTGAAACAAAGGCAAAAGTACATATTCATAAACATAGGAAGCTCATGACAGTCACATTTCTTAACTCAAAATATCTCGCAAAAAATGAAAGCACGCATGAGGATGTTGACGCTTTCCTTCGCATCACTTTTTATAACATTACACCAAGATACAGTGCAAGGTGATTGCAAGACACCTAAAATCTTGATATTTTGTTTTCTTTACGCAAGTATAGTTTGCGCAAAAGTCAAAGCAGTCAAAGGCACGATCGAAATTTTTTGCTTACGGGTGTCTTTTTCTTTTCTTTGTTTTTTACCAAACAGCTGGCAAAAAAATTAAAACATGATCCTGTTGAACTTCCTGATAGCTGGGTATAAAAACCCAAAGTCGCGTCAAGCAGAGCACAAGTTCGCCTTTGGTAATTTTAGTCTGAAGTCATCAGTCAAGTGTATTCATACGGACAAGAAGATGAACGGAAAATCGGTATTCGATAACGTGCTCGCCACCCTCGCAGTTCTGTTCTTGCTCAGCTATGGCTTCAACGGCATCGAAGCTTGTTTTCCACGGCACAACTGCACCTGCCCGCCAACAACGACTCCACAACCAACTACAACTACTACTCCCGAATTGCCACGGCAACCGTTCATAATCCAAAGACTGTTATCACAACCGCAACTGGCACCTACGGTATCGGCACAGGCTTCTCCTGTAGAGCTTCAATTTGTTAACGCTGCCCCAATCCCAGCAGCAGCCCAGTACTCATTACCAGTGCATCAGCCATCAGCAGTACTGACACAGGCTCCTCATGTAGGGCTTAAATTTGTTGACTCTGCCCCAACCCCAACAATAGTAAAGTACTCATCACCACCTGCTCTGCCAATGTCATCCACTTACCATTTGGATATAGCACGAGCTCCAATTGTCGAAGAGCCACAATTCTTTATCCCTGACCAAAGAAGAGAAGTGTACTCTGAAAACAGATACTTAGAACTAGAGCCTACTACATCATCTAACGTTCCTCGTGCATTAACCGATACAAATCCGGTGAGATTTCTTTTTTTATCTTTACTTTATCCAACAAAAGAGCCTATATTCTCAGTCTGTAATTTTTTTTTTTTCTACTTAGTACTACAAACTGATCAAAACTTTTCTACAAAGTATGTGTTGTACTAAGGAATATGCATTAAAAATGTGTTAATTTCTCTGTATGTAATGAGTTGAACTGTAATTTATGTAACTTTTTTTTATGTTTCTAGATTCCAGCTCCAGTTGCCGTGAATCGACGTGGGACATGTAATATCTATTGTTTCCAGTCATGTTAATTATTTTTTTGATTAATTTTTGTTTAAACTTATTTAATCAAATAAAAAGCTGCATAGTCAACCTGAGTGTCCATTTCTTAAAGGCCCCAATAATATCTAATATAACAAGCATATAAATACTTACATACTGTTTGTCCTGTAATCATAAGCTGGAATTTCACATTTGTTTCCTGCTAGGATATCTTGGAGTGATTTGAGGATCAGATCATTGTCAAACGCATCTGGATGATCAAAATTATATTGTCCCTTTTCGGCTTTTATTTTTTCCGCGGGTGTCAAATCTTTGTAAAAACTGTCCTGAGATATGCATACAACTTGTCTTTCTGTGTGATCCTTGTCAACTTGGCCAAGTTTTTCCATAATCCTTTTACATACTGTTGACTAATGTAAAAAAATACATTTATTTGATACATGAATATCTGCTATTAAAATTAAAAAATTTTCTGATTATCAATAGGTTAATATTATATTTAACTAAAACAATTTTGCAAACTTTCATTGTAAAACTGATGAGTAATCTGTTTTGAAGCTTAAGTACAAACTTGGAAAGTCATAAATAATATATCTACGAGAAATCTTTGTTTATTTTCGAGTTTTTTGTTCAGAAGGGTTATGCATATAAACAAAATATTGATNATTATGATAAAAATATGGTGTGAAATCAACATTTTTTTCAGAGCGTAATTTAAACAAAAAATGCAGCGGAAAAACGTATTGTAAAATATGTGCGAATGTTAACAAAACATGCTTTAAAATCTCGCCACATGTACAATACAACCAAACGTTGTGTATATAAATACAATATTACTTCAACTACTAATGACACCGACAGAGGTATATAAATATTTGAATGAAATATTTCATTACCACATTTTTGATGATCAAACTGTTAGTTGCATGCATGCAACAAACGTGTGAGACCAAAATAACTTTCAAGTGTAATACTTATAGGCATATCTATACACATGAATATAATGTATAAATAATTGTTTAAATCAGTCAAAACAAAACAATGCCATGACCACGCGATAAAAAATAAATTCAAGTACTGTCAATAAATAAAAAAAAATCATTTTGTAGAATAGTATGGAGAATATGGGTACACTTGTGAATAAATTTAACTAAATTACTAATACGCTCTACCCCATGAAAGCCAAAAATCACCCGATGGATTAAACTCAAATGTAATTTATTTCTGATAAAACAACGTACCTTTCCACTGGCTGTACCACCAGCCACGCCGATCAGAAAAGTCTTGCCCTCGACACCGTTGATCTTACCATTGAAGTTTGAGGTGTTCATGCTAACGTCTGCCATGACAACGGGGGCTCGCGAAACCGTCCGGACTATTACTGCTGCTGCAGCTGACAGCAGTCGCATAATATATTTATATGCACCACCAGTGAGACGATGGTCTTAAGGTCAGGGCTATACAAGCATGAGGGGGATCGATTGATTTTTTTTTTTTTTTTGCACGCCGATGCACCTCTTTCTACCTATGGTGTTGGTGTAATCGGTGCCTTTTATCTTTATGTTACGTGCAGAGAGAGATAAAGTGACTGAAAACTGAATATATGCAAAAATATAGTCACAGGACAGGAAATTGACTTTGACGCCGCGCACACTCACTTGGATCTGCAGTCTGCAGTTCGAACGAATGGCGTTCACCTCTTTTTTTATCTCTACATTTACTTACACGTGTATTTTTTTTTTTTTTTTGTATTCGTTTTGCAAGGGGATACACGCACTGTCGTACAGAGACTGCAGTATACTGTACTAATTACAAATTAGTTTGTATACAATTATCACACATTATGCATTACACTACCGCACTACCACGTCAACCACCACCGACTAGAGCCACGAGAGAATATATTTCTATACTTATGTATATAATATATAAATCAGTACTTGAGTACTTGCTTATTAAATACCTTGATACTTCTCGTAAGTTCTGCAATACTTGTACACGTAAATAACGCGTAGTTATTAAACTATATATTAACACACACATGTAAAAGTCGTAAAGTAGTGAGTACTGAGTGGTGTAGTGATATACGAGTACTTAATATACTATTTATGGCTGGATTGTCGTGTATTTTTTTTGCGTGGGTTGTAAGTTATAAATAAGTCAGGCGCGACTTGTTTTTTGCTTGCAGGAAACAGTTGATAAAGATGCTGCTGCTCAATGCGATAATTGGTTTGTATATTGAAAAAAAGATATTTATATTAAAAGCTTTTATGTGTAACATAAAAAAATAGGTGGTAACATTCTACTTTCGGTGCGCTGAACTGAAAAATAATGCATTTTTAACCACATAACCCATAACCCGATAACCACGGAAAATGCATCGTTTGACTGTCCATGACGTTAGAAACTAATATCCAATCCATATCCATAAATTAAAAGTAATGTAGTTATAAACCAGTTAACGAGGAAACAAATTTTCACAAGATTTCAAGAAATGGACATTATGTAGAAGTCTACGAGAAATCTTGAGAAAATTTTTTTGCTGCACGAAGCTGTAAGCTGTAAGCTGTGGAACGCATATTTTTTTAATGTTGGCGGCGGGATTGGCAGGGGGCAGAGGTCCGGCGTGTAAGAAATTTAAAAGTTTCACAATTATCATCAAACTCTGATAAGAGCGCGGCTTTACTTATCGACTGCCAAGATACAATTTTAGAGCACGTCAACCCGCTCGTGATATTTAAAAACGTGATATATAAATTTATACGTTGCAGATAGATTACCTAAGTAATTGGGCACGAAATCATTGTTGTAATAACTTTTATACAAATAAAAGTTGTATTGTAGAAGAGAAATTTAATATACTAAAAAATGGTCTATTATTTTTTCATGAGTATTAGTATACCTATAGATAAAATTTACAAAAAAACTGGTTGATAACGATATGAAATCGTCTGCCAATGCGTGTATGGATACACGCGTACGTATCCATATACCTATGTTGCTGTTTTTTTAGTTTTTTTTTTTTTTAAATAAGTCAATCGCTTCATAATCTAACCCAATAATATTAACATTAGTGCTCGTGAGTTTACCTCCTGCACTTTTAACTAATCATTGGTATTAATTAATATTAATTGAGTTCGATTCAATTGACTGGTAATACGAAGCACTATGCGCATATACAAACACCATAGTGGTGTAGTGAACTCTTTCAAAGCGTTGCTATGCTTTTAGCGCTTTTTCTTCTTTCATACCATTTCTATAGTTCACCACTTACCAATCACAAGCCATGTGTATTGGCCCGACCATTCCACCATTTGGTCGAATGCGCACGTGTGCGAGCTGCTCCGAAATCAAAGTATCGAAAAAATATTCATCAGGCCACTTTGGGTACAGAATTTATAAATTTAATGACTCAAAATCGTATTGTCATTTTATTGTACTGGTTCAACAATAGTATTTCAATCTAGACGATGATGTGTCTTACATTACAATTCAACTGTGCATGTGACCACGTGGGCAATGATCCATGTTTGTTTGAATGATATACATATAGGTACGTCTGCACTCATTTTTGTTGTACATATATATATATTCTAGGAGCGCGCGGTGGCTCAGTCGGCTAATAGCTAATAGGTCGTGGAATGGCACGCGGGAAACCGTGGTTCGATTCCCCGCCAGTGCGACTTTCGGGCAAGTACCTCTGTAAGTCTCACTCTCACATGTGCTTTTTCACCACGCAATGCTCCTCGAGGAGGGTCTAGGCAATCTTCTCGCAGCAAAAATTGCCTAATTTCCCCCTACCCCCCTCCCATCCCTTTCCTTGTCTCTTTCCCCAGTGCTAAGTGCCCATAGTAGTGCCCTTATTAAAGGAGCCGGACGTAGAGCACTATAATATAAAAAAAATTTATATATATGATGTATATCTGATNCTCGATTGAGAAAGAGAGAGGTCTTTTTTTTTTTCTTTTTTTTTTTCTTCAATCGTTCTATGTAAGCTTTTGCGCATTTAAACATTTTTTTTTTTATAGCAACATCAATGTGGTCTCTTCAATGTTCCATCAGAACGTATAGGACTTTCAGGTTCCATAATTTCCCTACCGCGGTTGCTTAGAAAATCTTTTATGTGCTGGACAATTAAATCAATGGCCACTGAAACAAAACGGAAAAAAAGAAGACTCATTTAATTACTTAATAAATATATTCATCAATGAAAAGGTATATTTATAAATTTTTGTTACAAATTCCAGGTATCCCTTTTTATTACATGCACTTGAACTAGTTGTACACACTTATACTACAATACTAACTGTCTCTTTTATAATTCAACATAAAGACACACAATTATGCAATTGCAGTAAAGTAAAGCCTACAAGTATGGTTTTGACTTACGTAACTAAACAACAGTTTAAAAAGTTCTATCATTTTAGATAAACTAAGTTAAAAGCATACACATGGAAAAATCTATAAATGTAATTATTATGCTTCATTCTAAGAGATCAGAACCAATTAACAAATTTCGTCTATTATAAAAGTTATAAAATATTTACAAAATATGAATAAAAAAATTATGTTGTGTTTTTAACGGAGACCCAAGAAATACATTGATTATCTTAGTAAGGGTATACTTAAGTATAATACTTTTACGGGTAATTTAATTTTACGATTATAAATATATATATCATCGATGCAACTCGCGTGTCTCCGTGTATGACAAAGATTTCACCCATCTCTCCCAGCCCTGCTGCTCTCGTCGAGCCGATCGTTGTTGGTGTAAGAACGAGCTCGCGTTTTTCGTGGTGAGAAGCAAATATATTATAATGAAACAAAGAATGAATCACAAGGCGTGTGCTACATCGAGTTAGTACATAATTTCGATAAATAAAAAGGGCTTTGGTGAAAACCCAAGCCTAAACGTATGTAACATTAAGTATATTGACAGTGAAAGATATCGTGTCTCTTGTTCGTTGTTTTCTTTAATTTTTTTTCTTCATCCTTTTCATTTTCTTTTTAGTAACAGATCTCTCGCGTATAAAGCCGGTGCTGCTTTGGTCAAGCGAGCAAAGGATATACGAATTTGTATACATACTTGAGCGCACGAAGTGCATTGTTCATCACAATGTTTATCATTCTGCGTGTCGTCTCATGATTATTTGATACCTCTTGTAGACGGATAGTTTTTATTATTTAGTTGTGTATTAAGGGTGCAGCCAGCATCACCAGACCACAAGTTTCGTATTGAGCTTTATCGAGACATTTTATTGTAAATGTTTTTTTGTTTCATTTTTAATATTGTCATAATTTAATATTGATTTTTGATTTTTGTTTCAATGTATAACTAGTATTTACGTCCATAACATTCAAAGGAGTTTCAAATATCATTTCATGTAAAAAATTTTGAATCCATTGTAATAAAGAGCAACATTGCAGTTTACACCTTACATTATGGTCTGATGGTGAATAACGGAGTGAACAACACTTTGTAAAGCCATTAATTATTTTTATTACATTTTGATTAAGAGAATCGTTACGAAAAAAAAGTACACAGTTATGTCAANTATTCTAGGGGTTTCGCGCGCCAACCCCTTCTCAGTTAATTACGAATATTTAATTTCCCGAATTGGTTAGAACAATTGAACAATTTGCTACTGTAAAACGTATGGTTTGGATTTTTACTCAATGCAAAAGCTTAAACTACTCATATTATTTAATCTCATTTTTAAATTTACGCGACCGAAACCCGTCTCGATCAGTCACAGAACAAATAAATCAGAATAAATGATCAATGACAATTAAGATTTATAAGGAAAAAAAAGGATGTAAAAAAATAAAATCGCTTTGAGGTATTCACATTCGGTTCATTAATAGAATTTTTTTTTTTTTTTTAATTATTATTGAGACATTTCCAAAGGTATAATCGATATAATAATAGTTATAGCCAATTAGATGTACGTGTATGTATGTACACACCTAAACGAAAAAAGTTGTAACGCGAGTAGGTAATGATATAAGTACATCTAATCTGAACGTGCAACGTATGATATTTTTGCTCGTTGCACGCACTGAAGCGGCGAACCGGTTTCATCGACGATCGTCGCGGACCGATCGCATGCGGTCGCCAGTCACTACCTGTTGCCGATCTCAACGCACCTTCGATGCTCTGTGCGCGCTAGGTCTTGGTGCTTGGAAAATGTACAGCCAACGAAGTCTGATGCCTACGACCAAACTACCTACTGTCAGTCCCGGGTACGAGGTGAGCGTTTATCATCATTTGTCATTTTTTTTTTTTTTTTTTTTTTCAGTACGTGTATAGTTCTGTTTTAGTCGACTTGGCATGTGCGTTTTATATCAAATATTCGCTTACGTACACGCGCAATGACGCAATCGATCTCTATGTGTCGTGTCGATGGGATTTATCGGTCCCGGAAAAATCAAACATGTACATTCGCAACACTATATATATATATATACGGATCATTTTACACAAGACGGAATTTTCCCTGTCCCAGAGTCTTGGTTTCAAAAACTTTCTTCAACAATACCGAGTAATGTTACTATGAGCAATTATCTGCTGTAGTTACAGCGAAAATTGAATCACGAAGAAAATGACTGCTTTTGTTTGAAATGGAAAATGGGCTGTTAAGCGGCGTCACGTGTTCGACGCCTATGTAAGAAAAACGCGTATTTTTAATGTTTTTTGCGCCATTGTGTCTGAAAAGAATGGACCTAAATAATATTTTGAATTATTTTAGAAAAATAAAAAAAAAAAAACTTTCAAAGGCGTGGAAACTGTTCACGCGATGGCCCCAAAACTTGATGAAATTTATATCACAGCGAAAATGACAACTTGTTTTGGTAACGAACAATAAAAAAAAAAAAAGAGAAACCTTTTTACCCTGTCCATGTCAACCCTCGTACCGATTTTCGTAAAATGACCCATATTTCCTCATAGAGAAGGTGACTCGTGTGTGCACGCGTCACTTAATCACACTTTCGGAAGAAACAACGCATCATGTACACGTATAATAAATGCACAAAACTCGGCGAGATAAGCAAGATATTAGCTCACGATCGTCTATCAAAAGAGTGCAATTTGCATCAGTCGTTACATTGCATCCTCAAGTGACACTTAGTACTGCGCGATTCGAACGATTTAATTTTTGTATTTACGTTCTCCATACCGATTATTTAACCACTTGCTTTCTGTCGCATGGTTATCATGGTAATGTACACACACCAGCTATACAAAGATACGTGTATGTATTTGCAAATGTTTACAAGTCAGGAGTCGCAATTTATAGATAAAACGATACTTATCTGTCGCACAATACGTGCGTGTGCGTATGTTCGAGTAGCGTCAGTTTTTTTGAATTCACTCGAAAGTATGGTATCGCTGCTTCATGGCTACAGCTGTTGGATCACGTAAAAATAAACATGTCGTGTAAAGTGATAAACAAATTAATGTCAAAGTTACCAACGGCAAGTCGTATACCTACGCAGTTGTAAAAATGCAAAAAAAAAAAAAATTCTTCTTTTTTTTTTTTTTTTTAAACTGAGGAGAAGGAAAACGAATAAGCGGGGGGCTTCGAGTTGTAAGTATAAAGTTCATTCATGTACGTTGTGCTTTCAAATTGTAGGACACGGTGAAATCGCTGAACAGCTTGCAGAGTAACGCGGCTTACATAAACGCGAGGAAACGAAATGCAACGACGCCCAACACCACTTTGCAAGACACCGAGAAGTACTTGATCCGGTAAGTGTATGGTAAACTGTACTTATCTATATTTTGTATACATATATGTCGATTGACATAACAAGTGTGTACGTTTGAACTGAACACGCGAAACAACATACGCATTTACAACGTTGCGTA
Organism: Copidosoma floridanum; assembly: GCF_000648655.2. The sequence continues at coordinate 1,764,833 of NW_019379587.1, forward strand.
CGGCGTCCATTTATTTATTTTACTTGTTATCTATGGATAAACAATTTACACGTTTATATCGCTATGTACATTTTATTATACTATAACATGACGTGTGCACGAGACGCGAAGCTAGTGATTATTTTCGCGCACGATAATGTGTCACTTTGAGCGTGTATATATGTGTACACAATATGTGTATATAACTGGAGAAAAAAATGTATGTACAAACTGAAGGTCAGGTCTGAGCTTGGAACAGTTGGAGAGCCTGTCGGTGATCCACGTGGCCGGCACCAAGGGCAAGGGCTCGTGCTGCGCCTTCGTCGAGGCAATACTACGGGAGCACGGTTTTCGCACGGGTTTTTACAGCTCGCCCCATTTGGTATCGGTGCGCGAGCGCATTCGCATCAACGGCCAACCGATCGGCGAGCTCGACTTCAGCCGGCACTTTTGGCACGTCTTCGGTACCCTAGATCGGCTCAAAGATGACGAACAGGACATGCCCCAGTACTTCAAGTTTCTCACCATTCTCATGTTCCACATGTTCGTCAAGGCTAACGTTGATGTTGCCATTCTCGAGGTTGGTTCAATATAAGTACGATTATTCTACGCAAACATTAAATATATACATCATCCGATCCGATCAGCTTAAATAATACTTGCTTTCGTACAAATTACCTGAAAACTCAACAATCAGTGCATGTATATCTGCAGGAAGGAAAACAAAAAGTAGGTACACATCTCGAATTCCTTCTTTCTTTTTATTTATTTATTTTTTTTTTTAAACATCAGGTGTAAAATTCGTCCTTCGTGGAGCTTCTGATCTATACTGCATCATGTAAATCATCAAATACCAAAAGAACTTCCAAAGTCGATTTTCCGATCCTACTGGATGTTTATTTGGCTGTTAAAAATCGGAATTATATAATAGTTGGCTTTTCACTTGCACGTACTTGTGGATTTTAATTTATTGCAGTGGATGAAAAAATAATAATGATAATAATTTCTCCTCGAGGTCGGTATCGGCGGGGAACACGATTGCACGAACATCGTCACCAACACCGTGTGCGCGGGCGTAACGAGCCTCGCTTTGGATCACACCTCGCTTCTGGGTGACACGATCGAGGCAATAGCTTACCAAAAATCGGGCATCTTCAAACCCGGGGCTCTAGCATTCACAGTTATTCAGTCCAGGGAGGCAATGGATGTGCTGCTAAGTCGGGCACGGGAGAGAAATTGCACGCTCAGCCAAGTGCCCAGTCTTGACAGCTATCCTTGGCGAAAGTCTGTGCCGACATTAGGTACGCTTTTTAAATCTAATGAATCCCATTATTGGTGGAGAATTGTAGAAAATAACGTTTGTTCGAGGTAAGCAGGTATTCGGAGCGACGTGCAGAAGGAGAACGCCTCGTTGGCCATCCAGCTGGCTTCTACCTGGCTCGCGCGCCACGGACGCAACGGTAGACGCTTGAGTGTTCTTGGGAGCGCGGAAAACAAAATCGGCACACGGCTCAACGGCAAGTACGTTGCAACCGATGAGACACCTCAGAAAAAATCAAGCTTGTGCTTTGCGAAGGTTGCCACGGCACTTGAGTCGTGCAAGTGGCCTGGTCGTACGCAGTACTTGCCGGGAAGGACGATTGATTTTTACGTTGACGGGGCTCACACCGAAGAAAGCATTGAGTGTTGCGTCACATGGTTTCAAAGTATCGTCAAAGATCCTCGGTTTGTACAATCAATTTTGTTATAAATATTGTAATTCGATGTATGTTGGTATATAATAACTGTACTACGATAATTTTGATTTTGCAGGCGAAATAGAAGGTACCTCATGTTTAACAGTACGGGCGACAGAGACTCGGCTAAATTACTAGCGCCTCTGAAATGTTTGGGATTTAGAAAAGCCTTCTTCGTGCCAAATGTTGCTGGTCACCTTGCCTCGGTAGATCAAGAGAATTACAATATGCCTATCACCAAACAAATGGAAAAGTGCCGATTTCACGCCGAATTTTGGGGTGACGATTCAGTATTATCCAACAGTGTGTTCGACGCACTCATGCAGATCAGGAATGATGACCAAGTTCATAAAACAAGTGCGGAAAGTTATAAGCCACAGCTGCTGGTCACTGGATCTTTGCATCTGGTGGGCGCACTCTTGTCTATCGTCGATCCGGAATTAATCATGTCTACGAATTTTTGATTATGGCAGTTGTTTTATATTTTTATATTTATGTAAATACTATAATTAACAACATGTTGCTTGATTACACGTGTATTGCTGTAAATATCGGTTATTATTAGAAATAAAAATAAGCAACACTTGTATGTAGCTAAGAATTTGGAGTATAATGTTACTATTGATAAGATCTTCAACGTTACAGTGCTAAATAAATTTTTACATTTGTAGATAGTGTTACGTACGATAGCATATAGCTATGCTATCGTACGTATCGTGCTTCTATTTATTCCCGCACCGAGAATCCCACGTAACAATAGTTTTATCCATTACCTACGGTTATTATTGATGTGTACTATAGTTTTACATGAAAATCATAATGTACATAATCATTCAAGTAGAACATTAAATAGTTTAAATCATTATGTCAGATTATGAATTTCAGGAGTACTAAAATCACTGCATATTTCAATTCATTTTCACTAAATTTTCCATGTGTCTTATGTACTGTCATACAGGTATAAGTTTGTGACACTTGATTGGAAAATACTATTTTTCTTTTTCTGTTAACATGAAAAGGTGGAGGAGAATAGGTGTGTAAAAAAAACTTTTTTAAATAATAAATGTAACTTCTTTTGTTATTTTATTCTTATAATTATAAAATTCTAAAATNACCGACTCACACTAGCGCTTCGGGCTGACGAGAAAAAAACGAGCTCGTGTATACGTATACTTACACAAGGCCGTAATCTCTCCCGGCTGGCAGCAATGGCATAGCAAAAGAAAAGTGGCGAAGAAGGAGAAGGCGGGGTCACTCTAGCGCAAAATCGTGCCTGCCCTGCTTGTGCAAAAAAACATAGCGAGGGGGAAAAAAAAAATTAAAAAAAAATTTCATGTAGTGAAATAAAATTAAATAATACTTGATCCGAAACGCCAACAGTAGGTTCGGAAGCGTATCCAACTTCATGTGCGTCTTCTTCCAGATCAGCCTCGTACTCTTCCATTCCGTCAGAGTCGGAGTCCAAGTCCGGATAGCGGTTACAAAGTGATACTTTGCAAACCATTTGTGCCAGATCAGTGAAGGTGTACGACGAAGGGGCCTGCTGCTGACTTGCAGCCAGTGATTTGGCTCTCAACAGTTTTGCCTTTTCTCGGTCCGCATGGAATCGTGGTAAAATTCCTACCTTCGTTTGCCCTTCAAAGTAAGTTTTGCCTGAAAACATTACATTTGATCAAGTTGGCTGTTTTTGTTCGTCGCATATTTTTTATTTACAGTAAAAAAAAAAAAAAAGTTTTATAAATACACGAATGCGAAATAGACACGTGCAAAATCTGACTTTTTATTACAAGTGAACGGGCTAAACTTACCGTGATTGTAGCCAACATCCTTGATCTCATCGAAATTGGCAAATTGCAGGGTCTTGTACCTGTCGATGGGTGGCCTGATGTATTCACAGTAATCCGAGTTTTTGACCTCCTCGAGCTGCCGTACACAGCTGACGTAAGCCAGTCGGGACTGTATGTCAGGCAGATTTGGCACCTTGACCGGCTCGGCGAACGGATTCCAGCGCTTCCATAGTAGCCACCAGCCCGACAGCGAATCCCCGTAGTTCGTGAGGTCGGTGTCGTCTTGCGACCCAACATCGATGGCTAGGATGTGTTGTGCACCTTGTCTCAGCATCTCGTCAGCTTTCAAGATCGATTATGGGGACAAGCCAATGAAATACAGTGTAAGATAGCAACTGCCTTGTTTTTTTTTTTTTTTTTTTTTTTTTAAGCTAACTAGCTTGATTCAAAGCTTGGGAAAACTGCAAAAAAAATTCTAGCACTTTGATCGAGAAAAAAAATTTCTGAAAATTTAATCGTCTAGCAGTTTACAATTTTGGCGTGTTGACATGACAATGCGTGCGCTTGGAAATTCTTTGCGGATAAATTTTTTCGGTTTTCAAAAGCAGTGATTTTGAAATATTTTGTATTCATAACTTTCCGAAATTTTCCGGTTCAAATGGCATGCAAATTTTAACTCGATTTCATTTTATGTTGAATAAATGTTGGCCTTTGTCGATCTTTTGTTCCCTTTTTTACTTTCATTAAACACACCACCATCAACAATAATAGCTGGATGTAGTAAAACTGTAAATTTATTTCATTTTAAAGAAGGAATAGAATCACTAAGATAAGAAAAACAACGCGTTTGAAAGTTTGTTTCTTAATAATACAGTTTAAAAAAAAAAGTTTAGTAGACGTTAAGAAGTTTAGTGTATCTTAATTTCGGATAAATAGAAAATGTAACCGCGTAAAACGCATACCTGGAACGTTATTAACGTAACACCCGTCGACCAAAAGATGCCCATCAATAGGATCGCACATCGGTGGGTAAACACCGGCGAAGGTCATGCTGGCTCGAGTGTACTTCCAAAGTAAGCCTAATTTTTATAGGCAAACTAATATTGTTTACATTACGTTTACAATGAATTTTTCTATCAACGGGAGCGAGCATGGCGTTTTCATTTTTTCATTTTTAAAATTTTACTATACACTACAAGGAAGCAGGAAGTATTTCGATCTAGTGTTTAAACTTTACTCTACGTTTAATTGATGTGATAGCAAACACATAAAATTTTATGATACTTCTAGCTATTTATAGTGTCATCAAGACTGTTAAATTTATCTTGGAAAACACATGAAGTTTTGAAAAAAAACAAAAAAAACAAATACTCAATAAATATAACATTTAACAGTCTTTCAAACGAAGCTGGTAATGTGTTTTGTACAATTTTTAATTACTTTCTTTACCATAAAGAAAAAGAGTAAAATCATTGCAGAAATGAAAAAAATTTTCAATGCAGGATGAAACAAGGTAAAAATAGAAAAATTACGTGTAACAATCAACAATAAAAGCAAAAAAGGATTTAAAAAAAGCGTTGTAATCAAGCTATCAGTATGTAATTATGTAATTAATTTTTGTTGCACAATTCAAATTACCTGGGAGGTTATTGACGTACCCGCCATCGAGGAGAAGGTGGCCATCGGTTGGGTCGCACATTGGCGGCATATAACCGGACAAAGACATCGAACCACGTATGTAACGCCAAAGCGATCCTAAACACGTCGACACTTCATTATTTGACTATTTCTGTTTGCTTCCCTCTTATTATGCAGCTATACACAGATCGTCATCGTTTTCCTATTTGTGCACTTTTTTTTTCTACATAATTATTTATTACGTTTCGATCCACGATGGCCTTCCTGCAGTCTTAATCATATAGCTATAACAGCGCTTCGAGGCTGATACATGATACACGTGCTTGGCAAGTATCAAATTCTAAGATTGTTTTGTTCAAAAAATTAAATTTTTTAATAGAGAGCAGGAAGGATAAACTCTTTAAAAATCAAGTAAAGTAAGTGTAACATGAAATTCATGTGAATTCAAACAAAATTTGTTTTTTCGCTTTGAAAGACTGAATCAAGAAACGGAGAGTACGTCAATAACATCTATATGTATTTTTTTTGTTCACACAGCTCACTCCCGCTCTTATAAAAGCAATCTATTAAAAAAAAAAAAAGCAACTACGTATTAGTGCAAAAACGAGGAATAACGGCTTAAGTTACAACGTTGGTATTGAATTTCTCAACGTCAGAGAGTCGGTAAATCAATGTTTGCCGAGTCTTAGGATTTTGCTTTTTTATAAAAAAAAATTAAAAAAAAAAAATTTTGTTATATCTTTAGAATTTTCACGAAAATCAAAGCAATGGTTATATCAACTTTACAGACCGTGTGTGTGCGTACGCATACAAGAAGCAGTTATGTCAGTGGTTATTGTAAAATAAGGAAGCCACAAGTCTTCGATGTACACGTCCCCAAATGTGCTGTGGATCGTATTATTGAAATCTTTGCCAGAAAACATCGATGTCATGGGATACGTGAGATCCAAAATTTGCCTCCACCATTGAGTCATTTTCTACGATCGACATTGTCGCATTAATTAATAATATATAAGATTTACGACGGAGGTCAACTACTTTCAAGTCATAGGATTTTTTAAGCAAAGAATATAGATAAAATTTTTTCCAATTTATCTAAGTAAAATTATACCTGTGACCATTCGCGAGCTTTCTGCGTGACTGTCGTGATATTTTTTTCCATACACCAAAGTGCACCCATGAAGGCTCCTATGCTCACGCCCCCAACCATATCAATAGGAATGCCAGCCTCGATGATGGCTTTAAGCATTCCCACATGAGCTGCACCTCGAGCTCCACCACCACCCAATACGAGACCTACCGACGTGCCGGTAAGCCAGCGCGCCAGTCTACTAAAGTCACTGTGTACGTTCGGCTCTGACATGAGGACCTTTGAGTACAGCTCGTTCTGGAATAAAACAATTTGAAACGAATAATAATGATCCAAATGGATCTCTTGTGTCCCGAAATAGGTACTACAAGTCCATTACTCACAATTCGATACTGCGATTTTCTCGTAAACATGCGTTTAGGGCACTGGATGTGATGATGACTCGAAACCCAGGACCTCATGTTGAGCCATTGAACGGTATTGGTAGGTTTTCGTCCACCTTGTTCTTTGTGCAGCAGCACCAACTCCTTCTGCGTTCGCATGGCCAGACGTTCGAACTCGCGTTCCGTGCGACCAAGCGAAGGCGGTCTGTCACCTAGACCAACGATGAGAATACAATCGGCTTGGCGAATGCAACGTTGCGTCCACATGGTGTAACTCGAGTCGCACTGATAGAGCGTTATGCGATGCTGGTCTTCTTGCTGCGCCAGCCATGACGTTAGTCGATATTCGTTCATTGGTTCCATGATGGTTGCCCCTAATGTCTAAAGAATTAAGATACTTCGGTTAGATACGTTAAATCTTAGATTTTCAAAGACCTTTAAACGGTACACTTACTTTTCGTACAACGTCGGAAGTTAGTCGGGCGGTAGAACCAATGGCACACAAAGAGTGGTACAGCTCGTAAGTAAATGCCGTCAGTGGAACGTCATCCGAGATGGGAACAATGGCAACTGTTGAAAAATTAACTTGTGCTGGTCGAGCATCTAGGGCTGTTTGCCTGAAATGTTTGAAATTAAAACTGGAGCCTTTAACTTCACTGAGATAAAAAAAAAAAAAAAAACAGTTTGCGTGGTAAGTATTTGCACGTACCTTCCGTCACAAGACCCATTTTGCGGTCGCGATTGCTTCCATGTGCCCAACAAACGGTGACCAAGTAAATTAATCAGCCTTGTCACAACAATGGGATACCGGAGCTTGATGACATTAAAAAGACCCTCGGGTAGCTTTGCCAGCTCAGAGTCACGGACTGCCATGACAGTGGTAGATCGCTGAGTCTGCGTTACCATCTCGACGATGCCAACCAGGTCACCTTTACCGTATTCGGCGACCACCTCTTTTTTTCCGTTTTCGTACGTAATTACCGATCTCAAGCGACCACTTAAAACTATGAACGTTGAGTCAGACTCATCACCTTGGCGATAAACTGCTCTTCCGCTTTCCAAAAACAGCCAGTCGAGGGCAAAATCGACCTGAAAAATTGAATGATTTTATCTCAATGAAAAGGAAATTAAGCGTTATCGCGAAAAAAAGACTGTTATTTGGTTACCTGTCTAACAAACGGGCTCAACCGTCGTACGACGGTCTTGGCAATGTGTAATACAACGGTGGGCCTCTCGCGCATGATCGAAAAAAACGTGGATTTGCTAAGCAGTGCTATGCGACTCGAGTGTTTTGCTCTGATTGTATAAAACGATGGCTCGCCCGTCAGTACGGCTAGTCCGCCTACGATTTCACCTTGATGAGCACTGAACATGTGTACATCTTCGCCGTCGCGGCCCTCGGAAGAGCGTTGACTGATTATCAAGGATCCCGACACAACGTAAACCAGTGCTACATCCTGAAAATCAGATCGTTAATTATTTACTATTATAGACTTTGTGAAACACTCGGTTTGCAGTTGTATTTTTTACAAATACCACTGTGATATCTGTCAATAATTTTTGAATGGAAGAAAAATTACTTTGTGAGATTCCTCCTTCATCAGATAAGTACCACCGAGGACTTCGCGTATCTGAACCTTGCCACTTTTAAGAAGTGTATCGTCTTCTAGTCCTAGCTCTTTTACAAAAGCTTCGGTGGCAATTTGAACAACTTGAGCCTCATCCAGGTGCTGCTGAGGGCCCTCGATTTTCGAGTGTTTTCGACTGGCACTACCAGAGTGTGTTCCAGGACCACCGCTGTCCGATGGCTCGACACCGTGCTGTGAGGGAGGCTGATTAGAACCCGGCCAGACAGATTCGCTTTCGGGATTCTCGGGAGTGTACTGGGTAGCATGCGAACCTGGGGTTGAACTCTTCATTTCTAAATTTGTTTTCGATCTGACAAAAGTACAAGATAGCATTATGACATATTATAGTTTAAAAAAGTTTCAAGCTCCTGTAAGACAAAATATATATTAACCTTCGAGATGACATTATTGGGACAGGTTGAGACATGCCAACGTTGTACTCACGCAGAGTAATGTCTGGTTGTTGGTCGGTAGTTGCTGAATACGAACTAGTAAGATTATCAGACGCGTTAAAATTGTCGCGGGTTCTTGATCTAACTGGAGAACCCATGACCGAACTGTGCTTCTTTTTGTATGAACCTTGGTTAACTAATTCCGCCGAGAGACCCAAGTATTGATGCAGTGCTGTAAATGTGACACGTTGTAATCTGACCATGATGACCTGAATGACTCGAACAAATGCATCTGGATGATCTTGGAAAACCTAAAAATTAAAGAAAATATTACAATAATTATGATTTTAAGCAATGCACGCATTTAAGCATATTTTTGGCTATTCCTACTGACTTCTTGAAAGGCGTTCATCGGCAATTTTACAACAATAGAATTTTCTACGGCTCGTGCGGCTACTGTTTTATACGTGCTCACGTGACCAGTTAATACATCGGTAAAACTTAAAAGACTAGTAACAGATTCCCCAGTTTTTACGAGCTTCAGTGAGATCTGAGATCCATCTGGACCTGTTATGTAAACATTAACTAAACCCTGTTGAACAATAAACACATTCTCATCTGGATCTCCGATTTTGAATAACTGATTTCCTGCTGGCAAATTTATAATTTCAGTGTGCTTGCACAGCTTCAGAAATACTGGCTTTTCAAAATGACCAAACACTCGTATGCTCTGCAGTATGTAGAGCGCATCCGGTGGCACTCTGTTTCCAGTGCCTATTTCTTCTTCTAAATACTCTGCAGGTGGCTCCAGTACTTTCAACTGCTGAGGAGTGTTTTCTTTTTTTAACTGCAAAAGCCGTCTGGCAAATCTCATGACAGCTCTTCTCTTTTTTCCTTGGCCCGCACTGTGCACTTGGCCACTTATGGATTTCACCTTTCTGAGCATTTTTCTGCCGTAATACAGCATTTTGTCTCGCTTTCTGAACCTTGGCCTTCCCGTGCCTACACCCACAAATTCTCTGACCTGTGGCAAAAGTTCTTTGGTCTTCCATTTTCGAAGAATATAGATTGACACAGCCAAGATTGTCAACAGAATACCGATAGACACTGCTAGCAGTGTCTTTGAAGTTTGATACTCTATAATTAAGTGTTCTATCCATCTTGAAAACGCATAGGAGCCAAAGCTGTAGTCAAAGTTGTTGATCAGCTCCACAACCTGCACAAAAAACATTTCAATTTATTTTTAAACGACCTTGTTTACATTTTTCAAAGTTATTTGCGCAATTGTAAAATTAAGTTTTTTCATAATTTTGATAATTGTACCAACATTAAAATCTCCTATTATGTAATATTTTTTTTTGAAACGAAATGTGAAAAAGAAGAGTACTACATAACAAATTTATCTTAACGAAGGGTATTGATTAATAGAAACTGGTTTTGAGTTGGTAACTTTAGATAGAAGCAAATTACATGAGCAAGTATTGTTTTCCAATAAATACACTTCAATCAGAGTAACTTAATTTGTGCAAGATAATATAACGAAATTCATTGTAATTTAGTATCTATTACATTTGAGAGATGGGTACCAAATCATTGTCATCCAATTAACAGTGAATGAGAGGAATTGCTTTTTTTATCGAGCAAACAACATTTTTATCAGTTACAACTCACAAACGATGCTTGATTATGCATGAAGTCCATTGCATGCTGCAGTTACACTGTTCGGTTACTTGATAAAAAAAAAATCACTGCATGACATCATACATAGATACTAATACTTGTAGGTATGCAAGCACGATTTTTCAAACAATTGCATTGAACCTTGATTGCATTGACAACGGACTAAATGAGATAAAAATCGACCAAAACTTATGTAAAACGTTTAATCGACGTTTAAATTAGCGAGACAGAACTCGCAGCATACAGAGTACTTGTTTTGATGAACTGATCAAGGCTCGATCAAGATCCAAGGCCAAAACGCGAATTTGCTCCTCCGCACATAATAAGTATTTTAGATTAGATATGTACAGAAACAGAGAAAGAGAAGTAGAAACCTCTTATCAAAGATAAGACTGTCATGTGTATGTATTATAGTGTGTGTTGGTCAAGGATGTATCCAATTTCCAATATCCATCATTAGCAAACATACAGACAAGAATTATATATCTTTGTGTTTGTAAGAGTAAAAAAAAATTATGGTTTCGATACAGTGATAGGAGTCTATTATATGACTGAAAAAAAGTGAAAAGTAGCCGTGCATGAAAATATGTTTAAACAAGACAAGGAGTGTGCAAAAAGTTATGAAAGTAAACAAGGAGAGAAAATAATAGATACAACGTAAACGTTGTCTTTGCATTTGAAATGTGCATTGATGCATTTTACGCGATTTGTGTATAAGTATACAGCCCAATGTTGGTGAGTATAAATAAAACTTTTTAACAATCAAGACGTGCGAATAATAGTCGTATCGTTGTATGTATGCACATACATACCTCCATCATGGGCGTTCATGTCTTTTCCGAGAAATCCGAGTGCAGAGCAAACTTCGACGAGATCGCTGAGTCTGGCCTGACAACTCAGCCAGGAACAAAAACAATAACAACGGCAGTTATATATATTTATACTTAACAACAATGACAGTGACTATTTACGGGAAGCAGACTGAAGATGTTGAGGATGAGAAATAAAATATGCTTATCGTCCATCGGATTTACATTTGACGTTCTTTTGCAATGAAAAACAAGACCTGATGTATGAATAATTGTGAGTATATGAGGTAAGACGAGATGCAAGTGTGCATGCATCAATGTCGATTTGTAAATACAGGTTCATGTTTTGCTTGTATTGGAGGATTGGTCACGCGATCGATAAAATAATAACAGCTGTTGGTAAGGTAGTGTGAGGTAGAGCTGGTTCAACTAGTTCAAGTTTATAGAAGCTAGTTTTTTTAAAACGAGACTAATATATACGCTATATACTAACAACTTACAAACGACTCTTTTAACATTTCAGGGAAGCAAGATAATTTTAAGTTGAAAAAAAAATCAGCTCTATTGGTAAAAATAACAGCGACAAAAATGGGTGTGTTTCAGTTTTCAGTACCTATCGCTCTGGACTGCAACTTACCGCACGTATATTGTATACGTATGTAACATACAAAACATAACATCTATACATCAAACAAATCTGTCTCTACGGTTCCGATGACTGTTCTGAGTAATCTGAGTTCTGACGCGTTTTTTATCCATTAAAAGATGACCACGGATAAATTAAAATATTTGCTTACGTAAACCGCAAATATGACATCAAAGACAAACGTAAACACATAGGCGAAAAGTATATTATCTATCATACGAGACACGGCCGTATAGTGATTATAGTGATTAATCGATTTTTCTCAAAACTCTATTTTCTTCTCTGCTGCTGTAACATTTTTTTTTTCTTCCTTTATATGATTCATACGAGAAAATTTAATCAATGTTGTTTGTCTAGGAGATTTTTTTTTCATTTTTTTATTGCTAGTCTGTTTTTGTTTTTATCCTTATTGCATCCATCTCTTTTCGGCCAGATGTTTTTACAGATAAAAAAAAAAACAGCTTTATTGGATTTGGACACCGCGAGGAAAAAAAATGCGAGAAGCATGTAAGTATCAAGCTTTTGTCTCCATTTTTTTTCTTTCGGGTTATTATACGCAAAACAAGTTGTTATTGTGTGTTGCAAAAAGCTTATGTATGTATACTTGATTATCATTTATGTAAGTTACAATTGATTATTCGTTTCTTAGGTAGATACGAGCTGTTATTTCGTTATGTGTGCATGATTAAAAAATCATTCATCAGTACTCGAAACGATTTTCCGATAGACATTTCTGAGATTTGGACTTTCCGTTTAAAAGTGCTATTATTAGTATATAAATTAGATAACAATGCACGACTATAGCAATAGCAATTATAATATTATTATCTAATACAAATTTCTGTTTTTGTATTTAATAATTACTCAGGAAGAGTAGGAGCCTAGCCGAGAGAGAATCCGAGAGAACTCCGAGAAGCACGAGTTTGAATAAATAGTTGCGCAACTTGACCACTTGATGTCGTTGCAATCGAAGCGCCAAATTTAAAAACAAAAGCTCAATAATTTTCTTGATGATTGATATCTTCTTTCTTGTTATTTTTACTGTGATTTTGTAATTTATTTGAAAGTTGTTATTTTCATGACATAATAAATTCCTTACACAAATTTTATTTCAAATGAAGCATGAAAATTGAACTTTAAAGTTTGTCGGTGATGAATATAAGTAAATACATTTTTATCACGTGTATTTAATCTGGTTATTCGCTCAGTTAGCATTTAAACATTACAGTTGAGAAGAAGACTTAGTATGTATGTGCATATAAAATCTGGAATCTACAGCGCGTGAAGAAACGTTATTTCAGTTCTTTATGTTATCAGTAGAATCTTAGAATAACAGATGATTTCGGCTTCTGCTCAGTTTTTTTTTTTTTTTTTTTTACTTCGATGGAAAAGTATTGTTTTATAGGTTGACACGTTTGACAATTGTTCAGGAAAATAGTGGATTCCAGTAAAAAAAGCACTTTCTTTAAGGATGTTGATTGAAAAATAAAAAATACCATTTTTCAGATGAAAAAAGAGTTGTTGGATTTTCAAAGTAGAAAAAAAAGAAAAATACAATAAATATCCGTAACGTGAGTAAAAAGAGATTTAAAAAAAGTGCGAATAAATAAAAAAAAAATCATCAAAGCAACAATAAAAACACGTATTTGAAAGTATCATAATAATAAGTTCTACAACGTGGTTCCTATTAATCGTGCAAAAGTCGATCATGTACAATAAATAAAAAAAAGCAAACAATCAAACCAATTATTCGCTCGAGGCATAATGGATCTATCAGTACCTATTGTCATAAGTATGAAAATTAAAAGAGATGTCAAAAAGAATATGTATGTGCATATAACTCGGTTTGTCTATCATCTATCTGCAGCTCTGGATTTGAAGCTGTGAATTCGGGCCAAGTGTACCCACTCGATAGACAAAAGCCTTCCTGTATACATACGTACTTACTCTCTCCTTAGCGCTCTGAATTTCTCTTCTTTGCTTGAAAAATATTATTTACTCATTCTCCACGTAAATGTACTGCGTGCAATAGTAAAAACAACCTGTTTTTGTGGCTACTTTTACTTACTCTCGTCACAAAAAAGACTGGGTGAGGGATAGTTTTAATTTCACCAGCATAGCTGGATAAATTATAAAAAAAAAAAAAATAAAAAATAATTTTTTTGCGGTAAAAAAAAAAAACAATACTTGTTTTTTCCCCTCTTTATTTCAATCTATGAAGTTTAAAAGCTTCCTCGTGCGTGTTGTAATAAAACTCCACTTGGCGCTCTACATATTTTCTAAGCACAGCAATATTACATGGAGCCCAATTAAGCGTTTGGGTCTTGCTCTCTCGCTCATCTCGTATAAATAAGTACAACGTCTTGTTTTCTTTTATATCCATGCAAGTAAGTAAGTATACTGCAGTGTAATCCGCAACCGGATGCGTCATTTCGTCAAATACGTCTGTATTAGACGGGCGTACAAAATGTACACGTACGACTGGTACCTACGTATGTACGTATGTCTATACATATAAAAAGCTATTTTATTACTTTGCTGCTCTCCAAAACATACAGGATGGGCTTTCGACCGCTGAGTTACAAGTATATTGTACATGTATACGTGTATTATGTATGTACTTGCAGCTTGCAGCCCCAACTGTCATATCCGTTTTGTTCTTTATGAGTGACTGCTGCACCTTTTCTTTCACCCCTTGCACTTTACCCATAATATGATTATACTCACTTCCGATAATTTGAACGCTTCTGCTACGTCCGAGAATATTAACGGCTGATGGGATAGTGAAGAATTCGGGGCTAAAATAATATTCGTTAAATCTATCAGCCAGCAGTCAAAAAATTTTATTTTTATCATGTGCAAATAAATTATCAAAATATTGTTGATATGGCAATTTAGAAAAAAAAAATTTGAGTGTTAACAATTTTTTTTTCATTCAAAACGACGATATCGTAAGACGCGGCTGGTACAATGTTCATGAGAGAAACAGTATGATTATAACGTACAATGAAATCTTTACAATTATTTAGCATTTGGATTTTCTACGAAACTTTCGCATGGTTAAATTAATTTTCCAAGTCTTTGTACTAATTGGAAAAAGAAAAAGAAAAAAGCTTTTAAGGAATTTAAATTTGCATCTTTTATTTTCATTGAAAAACTCTTTGATCCGATTACCATTGTTTGAGATGAAATATAAATAAATTTGCGCGTTTTCAAGCGCTAAGCAGCTTACTTCTGCCTTTGTGCCTTCGATTATTTTTCTTCATCAAATTATGATTACTTAGACATGAAAAATTCACTGAATAGTATTAATATATATGGTCTACTTAAAATTTCATCAAGATTTAAAAAATTTTTTCCTTTTTTTTTTTTTTTTTGTATAGAATTCTGTTAAAATAAATTAATTTTTTAACCAACTCATAAGTGCTAACTTACAAGTAAAAAAAAAATCTTCTTAGGACCTTTAAAGAATATTATCCAATCATAAAAAAAAAGGTCTTAAATAAAATTATGACTGGTAATATTAATTTAAAAAATAACAACAAAGAAGAGTTCAAGGGGCCTTTGTGCCAAACAAACATTTTTTTATTTTGCTCCGAAAAACTTCAAGGTATTTTCAGGACTCGTGTTTATAGTTTTCAAGATTAAGTAAATTTTTTTATTAATTGCGAAACAGTTGTACAATCCAAATTTTTGAATTTCAGAATCCGTAAAGTACAAATTTTTGTTTTAGGCAACAAAGAAAGTTCGTTAATGGTTTGGGGGGAACGAGAGCTGAAACAAAATATATAATATATAATACACACTCGTACTGCACACGTGCGTACGTTAATGATATACGTCAGTCAGCGCTGCATCTGTTGAGCTTTTGTTTGGATGACGAGTCGTAAAAGTATTTTCTTTCTCCAGATTTTTTTTTCTTCTCCATACTTAAGTACATTCATATGTGACTCATGGAGAAAAGTATACCGTATTCCCAGTAAGTATATATTATATGTAGATATGTAGGTATATAAGGGCGAAGAAAACAGATTGAGTAAAATCCGGATATTAGTAAAGCAGCATCACTGCGGCATTCGAGAAAAAATACAAAAAGCCATGATGTATACAAAATAAAATGTGCTGTACAGTTATTGAGTGGCAAAAAATTACAAGAAGAAATGATAAAAATTGTAATAAAATCATAATCAAATTATTCGAGCAATTTATGGTACTAATAGTGAGTCTGGACATAGGTTTTCACCCACTATTACTTAATATATAAGTATACAAATATATTAATAAGTTGTAGTATGTACATTTAAATTCTAAAATTCAAATAATTTGTAAAAAAAGCTCTCGTTAAACAGCCGCAACGACGATTTCATTGCAGGAGCGCTTAGAAAAAATATCTTTAAAATAAATCAGAACCACGTCTTGTTGATTTCACTAATCAACTTACAAAAGTATTTTAGTCTTTTCTAATTGGCGACCATAAACATTATAAATAACATGTAAGTAAGTACACTTTTTTTTACGGAATAAGTATGCGAACTGCGACTGTTAATGCAAGGACGAAAGCGCTCATTCATGCGTGTGCATTTGCATTTTACATGCACAATGTACTTAATGGATAAAACAACATGCAACTGGTACAAGTATAAGTATATATAGCTGCCGCTGATGTGTGATATCCAGAGCTATAAATAAACAAGTAAGTAAGTGTAGTTGTGAAGATGAGATTTAGATGATCCTTCAATCTCAAACGTCTAGCAGATGCTGGCTGGAGTGGAGAGAGAGAGAGAGAGAGCTGCTCCGGAAGTAACGAGCATCAGCAGCGCTCCAGGCGGCAGCGGCACGCGGCGGTGCGTGTGTGTGCGCGAGGCCCCGCAAGGCAGACAAAGCAAGAGCAAAAAGGGCAAAAAAACAAGGAAGCCAGTCAGTCGGCCGGCGAAAGAGCTAGTCCGGGGATTTAAAGGCGCGCCTCGTCGTCGTCTCCGAGGACAGGGGGGAAAACAAAAAAGGAAGGCGTGCGTGTGCGGGAGAAGGCGAGGTGTATACATTGTCGTGGCTCGTATGGAGATCTCGTCGCTTTGTACAAGTAGCCGAGAGGAGTTGCACGCACTTCCCTGTTCTCCGGGAGGTGCTCCTCCCGGGAATTTGTCGTGGAGTGTCTTGTTTGCAGTACATCTGCAGCAGCCCGTATTTTTGCGTGTGGGCCGACTTTTAGGCTATGGGTTGTCATGCTTGCACGGATAATTCGAGCTCATAGGAATTAAGAGTGAGAGAGAAAGAGAGAGAGGCAGCAAGGAGCATTGAAAACAGCAAGAGGTTCGTCAACGGTTCATCATGAGCGACGGCGAGGAGGTTTTCAGGCCCCTTCTCGCATCCACCACCATCCAACTCCTGCTCTTCGTGTCCAGCTGCGTCAGCTGATCCAGGGGGGCATCGATAAATTCCATCACTGGCCCCTGCAGTCTAACCGATCCAGTGAGTCGTCCTGGCTCTCCACTCTGGGGCCTTTCAATAATGTATTACTTACAAGTACCTATACTTATTCTCTGTCCAACACACACTCAATGCTTTTCTTTCCTCTTCGATTCCTCTTTCCTTTTTGGAGTCAAATACTCGACAGTATATGTAAATATTTGGTAGTAGTACGAGCAAAAGCGTGCTCCGAATTCACAAGTACCTACACACCTTACTCTTATATACCTATGTGCTTCGTGTACGTTTTTTTTATTATACCGGAATTCGCGAGCTTCGCCACGAGTTATTGTTGAAAGACGTTTGCAGAGGCGGAATCGGTGGAAAACTAAGTATATGTATAGAGCGGGCGGTTTAGATTTTATTGGAGTGACTCATAAGTAATAATGGTCTTACCGATAATGCATTTTATTGAATGCGTTGTGCCCCTTAGCTCTCTGTGTCAGTTCTATAATCATTTGAATATACTTGCACGTCTTATTGGAATATGACACTTTCTCTTGACTGTATAGTACCTACTTGGCCTGTAACTTTTGTGCCAAAAATTTATTACTAAGAGAGTTATTCTATCACAGAATGATATTTTTCTTTTAATGGTATTACAAAAATCAGTAAATTGATTATAATGGTGACTAACAAACTACTTAATCTTATCAATATTTTTGTATCATAAGTTTCTGGTTTGCTAACATTTTTTTAAAACCCATAAAAATTCTTTGAACATTATTTTCTCTAACTGATGATAAAGTTTTTTAGAAGCCTGCAAGCTTGCAGATCTGCCAAAGTTAGTTGCTGTACGGAAATCAAAGAAAAATGGGTAACAAAAGCAGTTGCTGCTCCTACTCTAGTCCACAAATGGGACGTAAGGAGCATGCAAATGACATTGGCGTGAGAGGTCTTGAAGATCATCTTCCAGAGGGTGAGATCAGTATCAACAATCTTCAGCATATAAGCGAAAGAGAGCCTGAAGATTGGGATTCCGATCCGTCCTTACATCCCTGTGCTGGTACTATTTTCATGGAGCGTTCCAAAAAAGCTATTGAAAGTAAGTCTAACAATCAAACAATAAATTTTGGGAAATAAAAAAATTAATTTTTAATATTAACGTGCAATAAATAATACTGTAAATGTTGTTGTTTTGTTTATTACAGATGGATTAGTTAGGAAAAAAAGTCAATACCAAATAGCAGAGACAAGGCCTCTTAAAAAGAGTAGTAGCTGTAGTACAATATACCTAGATGACAGTACAGTTTCTCAGCCTAATTTAAAAAATACCGTCAAGTGTGTAGCTCTAGCCGTGTATTATAATATTAAAAATAGATCGTCCAACAGGCAACTCGAAATATTTGATGAAAAATTACATCCGTTGACAGTAAGTACAACAAAAATTATTTAATGTCACGATAAGGGCACAAGTATTTTTTATCTAATTGCGTTAATTATTTTTTAGCGTGATGGAGTGTCTGAGGATTACGATAAGCACAATCCAGAGCATAAACAGATTTATAAATTTGTAAGAACTCTTTTCAACGCTGCACAACTTACGGCTGAATGTGCCATTATAACGCTAGTTTATCTTGAGCGCTTGCTCACATATGCAGAACTAGATATAACCCCAGCCAATTGGAAGAGAATTGTTCTGGGAGCAATCCTCTTGGCTTCAAAAGTATGGGATGATCAGGCTGTATGGAATGTTGACTATTGTCAGATATTAAAAGACATCACAGTGGAAGATATGTAAGTGTATTGAATACTTTTTTTATTATCGTTGTATGCAAATGGAAATTGTGATTATATATTTTTTTTTTTTAGGAATGAGTTGGAAAGACAATTTTTGGAAATGCTTCAGTTTAATATAAATGTTCCTTCGAGTGTATATGCCAAATATTATTTTGACTTACGCACGCTTGCCGAAGCAAACGAGTTGACATTCCCCAGTGAGCCGTTGAGTAAAGATAAGGCGCAAAAGCTCGAGGCGATGTCTAGAATTTACGAGGACAAAGTAATGGCTGACGTTTTACGGAATGGTATTAAGAAGTGGTCTAGTTTAGACAACGTGTGCATAGGAGGGCACAGGCGTAGTATAGCTATTTTATCTTAAAGTAAAGAGAAACTGTTATACAAATCAAAAGCAAACGTTGTTTTTGTCTCTCACAAAAAGGTATGTCCGCAATACTAATCAAGTAATGTATATAGCCGTTAGAAATGACGGTACGGATATTTGTTATGACTGAAAAATGGCGTAATCAAATTTATTATAGTGTGAAATTTTGCATAAGCAAGATTATTAATTATTGTGTGATTTATGTTTTTTTTTTTTTTTTTATGTGCTATTTATTATTTTTATTTTATTAGAAAATATTTATTTAAGATTTCGAAACTATATACACTGAAAATTCGATACAGTTTTATGTTTTACAAAGATTTCAAATCATGTTACATTGAAAATTTTTACAAAAATATTTTAAAACTCTGATATCGTATTTTTTTTCGAGTCAAGTTTTTAGTTGTTAAATTTTACAAATACGATTGAAGAATAAGGATTCGTATGAATGTTCAGGCTGAATTGAAACATTTTTTAATGTGAGAACTGAGTAGCATTCTTGTGTATGTCGAAAAGTATTGGTTCTTGCATAGTTTGTTTGTGCTAGGGCGGTTTGGGAACAAGCTAGTTTCAAGGTGTAAATCAAATTTTATTCCTAACTTTTCCTTTGTGCAACCTTAATGACTGAATCAAACAAACTTGAGTGTGATAATTGTAGATTATACTCAGTCACAGGGTCTCAACAGAAATCAAAAATTGTCAAAATTTCTTACTTTCTATAAACTGTTTTTTTTTTTTTTTTAATTTTTTTTTTTTTTATAAAGCATTAAATAACCCGAGTGAAACTTATACAAAAGTGCCAATACTAATCGAGTAATTGTACTAAAAACAATTCATCGATTAAGTTTGCAGTGTCACAAAGAATAAAATCGACAAAGCAGTCAACAAAATTATCATAGCGCATCAATTAAACCGATTTATTTTTATATTCCCATATGACGTATAATACATACAATATTTCCAGAGCTGCAACACATGCTTGATTCCACACACATAGTTCCTTGACTTTCTTCATTTTTTACTACTCTCAAACAAAAAATAAATATGTAAACGAAACGAAAAACATCCTCAAAATGAAAGTGCAAAAAGAGAAATTTAAAGGACACCAAGCTAAATGATAAGTGAGATGCATGAATGACGTTATGTTGATCAAAGTGTAAGTCAAAGCGACATTTGAGGTGTACGTAGAATTTTCACGCATAAATCTATTTTTTT
The DNA here is from genome assembly GCF_000648655.2 of Copidosoma floridanum. The sequence continues at coordinate 1,785,386 of NW_019379587.1, forward strand.
ATCTACAGTTATAATAAAAGTATAAGAAAATTAATAAAAAAGTTTAAGGAGATCATTTTTAAGACAATCTAGAGTCCCGATTGCGTCCTGTATAAAATACGCCGTTGTCGTTGTTCCAAAACAACGAATAATTTCTCTCTTAGGCCGTATATTTCATAGCGTATGCTTATTCCGTTTCTGTTCCGATTTATTTTTTATTCATGTAAAATTAATTTGATGCATATATACTTTCAATTTTTTTTATCCTGTAAAAATATATTCAGCTTTATAAATTTTGAGCTAATTTATTTTTTATAACAGGTAATCTGAAATATTTGACATAATAACATTTTAGCAAGGCTTATCCTATGTAAACTGATAACTAAATGTAACATACCATAGCATTTTCAGTTTATTTTTTAGTATTAAAATTTCCATCCAATTGGGAGTGATTATCCAGAATTTTTGATACATGTAACAAATACATATCTTTTTAAGTTGATTTAGAGAAAAATTATTTGAAACATCAGATTTTTTGAAGCATTTCGTTTGTTACGAAATTTTTTTACAAATAGTCTTTAGTTAAATAAAGAAAGACATAAGTTCCTTGTGCCGTATGTATGTTAAACTTTCCATAAATTTTTTTATCACTCATTTTTCTCATGAATGAAATCATAATTTTATTCAAGTTTCCTATTGGACTCCTAGTATCAAATAAAGTGTTTAATCACTCAGTGATTGATTAATTCAATACATATGAGTACTGATCAAATGCACCATCATAAAAAATAAAGGCTTATCTTACAATTTTTTTAACAAAACCATAGCTAGGTAGTCTTATACATAAAATGAAAAAAATTATATGATTCTAAAAAACTTATGATCTTGTGGGCGATGTGCTTCGCGATTTTTTAATAGGTACCGCACGTGTATTTTTTTTAAAGTGAACACGAGTAACCACGGTTTTTTAAATTTATGTAACCATTATAATTATAATGTCGTTCGTTTAAATTTTTTGATTGTTTAAAGGCTGCAGTAACTCCATGTCGTGACCATAAAATTTTCATTTTGCAACATTTCAAATTCCAAAACAATATAGAAAAGTCTGACAGTAAAAATTTCGACTCGTAGCTATCCGAGTTAGATAAAAAATTAACAAACCACGTATCCAATAATTTTAAACATTGAAATCCAAATTCTACAATTTTTATCAAATTTTTTAAATAATTACATAGGATTTATGTTAGTTGTGTTTATTGTTTACAAATTTGTAACAATTATTTTTAATGCAAAAAAATTGATTTTGTCAAAATGATTTTTTTTCGTCTGTACATAAGATAGTTATTTATCTACCTTATTGATGTAACGTCGTTTTCGCACGAGTTGCTATACATATTTTTTTTTTCCTTAACGAAACTTCAAAGCAAGTTTCTAATCAATTATATACCTATAAATAGTTCAGGGACACGTTTACCATGGTATTGATTTATACAGATTTGTACAAAGATTTATCGACACAGCGTTTTTGTAAAATAATCACGTTTTTCTTTGTAATATGAAAATCTAATTCACATAAAGCAATTGTACATAGAAATATTTTGGGGCCAAGAAGTTTTTGTACAAATAGGGCCGTTATGAATATTGTTATAATAAAAAAAATCAATTTTGAAAATTGCACGGTGATTCTGTTTTAATTTTAAGCCGCTTCATACGTCCATGTGTAATATATGTATACGTTTTTTATAGCGAGTCAATACGTTTTTTGGTGCAAATTTATCTTCACCGCTTTTATAGGGTGCGAGGTAGGAATAAAGTAACGATTAAACGAAACAACGTAAGGGTAGAAATGTATATATTAATGACACTGCAAAGGTCGTTTGTCTTTCATCATATCTTACTTTTTTGTCAACTCTGTAAGTACTGCTAAGATATTTTAATTACTTCTACAGTAAATTTACAACCGACGGAACGTTAAGGAATTTTGATGGATTATACAAAAGACAATTTAAATACAAAATAGAACATGCGTATTAGTCCGGATGTTGATTTTATTGTAAAAGTGTTGAAATATTTTGTAGTTCATTATTAGCGATTTATAACGTAATAGTCTTATTGTCATTAAAAAAAAAAAAAAAAATAGAAAAAAATATTAACCAAAACACGTAAAAAGTTAAATGAACGAGGTTTAAAAATTCTTTGTCATAGAATTAAGTTTCTAATTTACGAAAAAGAAGTAACTTGTAATCCTATAAACTTCAAAGCGCGTAATAATAATAATAATAATAAAGTAATTTCTTCGACATACTCGTAACATACTTTCGATCTCATCGTCATTAGTTCTAGCGATAATCGAGTAATCACCTTTTTCTTTGTGTTTGTAATATTTAAAGGAAAAAAAAAATCTAGTGCCTGGAGGAATGAAAGAAAGTTTTTTCATAGACAGAATGCCGGCTGTAATTTTTCCATTTAATTACACTTTACGTATACTCTCGATTGTGTGTATTATAGTGAAGAAATTTTGTTGTTTGATCAAAAATTTATATCGTTATATGCGAAGAGTGATGAGGAGAATTCGGAAAATGTTAATAACTATTGTGCTCAATAAATCGCATGTTCTTATAAGATGTGTACTTGAAAATTTTTTCCCTTACACAATATAGGTACATTCCAATCAACAAAATGTACCTGCGACATTTGTATAAAATAAAAAATAATTGTCTACTAGACGCCAAAAGAGTTTTTTTTATTATTATTATAAAAAGCGATTATTTACAGTATATTTATACTATATGTTATTATATTATGCGGAAAAATCTATTTCTACCGCATTAACGAGAGATTACAATATTTTGAAAATCTTGCAAGGAACATTTTATGGGCGCGTTCGAAAATTACCGTTCGTTATTCGAATTGTTCGTTCCAAAAATGCACAGAAAATTTAACTGGTTGTGGAAACAAAAGTATACTCGTTCCATAATCAGTATAAGTTTCTTTGTAATTTTAGAACGAACGGTAATTATCATCAAATGCGCCCAATTACTCCACAGTACAATTATTATTGAGGAAAGAAGCATTGTTGTACTTACAAATTCATATGGTGAGATTTGGTTTCTTAGGTTGTCAGCGAAACGTAACTACTGTAACTAGAGACTCGTGACATTTGTGACGTCCCATTCGCAGGCTCGGAGAATTGGATCATTGGATGCGTAAAGTATGGATAAACAGTGACTTCCTTTTGTTAACTTTTTTCAAATAATATCCTTAACTATTAACGTTCAGTTGTAAAGTTGAAAAAATATTTATGGTTTATTAAAAAAGTGTTAGTGTTTATTCCGGATTTCCGAAATATTTCTTACCTATCCATATTAGTATCCACAGTACACTGAGTACGTTATAATAATATAAGATAAAATGTCCACACTTGGTGTAAAAAAAAAAAAAAAGAAAAAATAGTGAAAATTTAAGTTCGCTCGGGTATCATTTAATCGAAATAATCCCATGAAGTATTTGCGTATGTTTAAAATTATAAATACAAGTGTTTGCAAGCACGTGCTTCTACAAGCATATGATATTATGAGATTATGAGAGCTCGTATGTAATATAAGTAGTGCAGTTTATTGTTGTTTGTTTCCCTCTATTTGTTTGAAATTTTGTGCTTAGCTTTTTACATATTTCTCTGCAGCACTGATTAGTGAGATTTTTGCTTGTCACAGTGGCAACACTTGATATGGTTGTATATGGCACATACTTACAACATATTTATTATCCCTGATCCCTGTGTGACTGTGAATGAGTGTGAAGGTCCGACTAAGAGTTAGTCCGAAATAGAAGAGAGAAGAGTAGACACACAACGCGGACACATGACATTAGTACCCATACCTGGGGATCGAGGACAAGAGCTGGAGGAGCGGAGGCGACAAATAGAGACGTGGTGTCATCATCGTCGGCTATATATTTAAGTATTAGGTATCATTGGGACGAGCTGCCGCAGCCCAGCTTTCTCGATCGAGGGATCTGCATCGTTCTCTCGTCGTCAACTTGTACATACTTATGCCTAATACTTGTTCTCCTCAATCGACTGACCAGTGATCACGAGGATTGGAGCACGCTGTAGAAGAACATCCAAAAAAACAGGTAAGAAGGAAAAATCACTGTATCTTCGATTTTCGGTACATATACGGTTATACAACGGCGACCGTTAGAATCGGAGCGACCAGCTTTTCCAAAAGGGGGGGTGCATCAACGGCATCAGTTAACAATAAAACGCGTGTGTGAGGCGGCACACCAGGTGTGCGCGTGTGCTCGTGTAGTAGTGCTTGAATAGCAACCTCGAAACAGTCGAATCCCTCGATCCTCTATCACACAAGTGTCAGTGCTACACAGAATAGCTCAGCTTGTTTCTGAGGGGGAAGAGTAAAGTAAAGTGTGTACTGGTCTAAATAATTGTACTTTTGAAACGTAACAGTTGAAGTGAGTTATACACATTTGTATCAGCTTACTTTATCCTCATCTGCAGGACCCAAGATGTGTTTATTATACTTATACCATCGTTTACTCGTCATATAGATCAGTTTTCAGATCAGCTGATAAGTTTCGGAGCACACACACACATATATATATATATACAACACCCATCCTATATTCCATGTCCCGGGCGAGCTGTTCGTGCTAAATTTGGGTATGAACTTTTTTTTTTTTTTTAATGCTTGTATCATTAATTTGTTAACTCTCAAAGTGTTTTTTCAAAGTGTACGATGCGTTAGATATGACGAAAAATTCATGCATGTGTGTGTGATAGATAACGCGACACCTAACACCTATGACGCAACTCAAATATAAGTGTTCTGGAAGCCACGCCGTGTAGCAGTGGCAACCTTTCATGACAGCGTTGATTAACATTTTATATTGTCTGGTCAGTACAATGCTGTAAAAGCATGTTTCGTATCATGATAATACAAGGTTATAGCAGGAAATGTAATACTACTGAGGATAGGTAGAAGAAATTACCTATATGGACGAGCGATGTGCACATGATGAGATAGTGTCGATAGCGATAGATACCTATTAGGCGTCACATGCACGTATAATGTCACCAACATAATCACATCACGCTCCGCTGAAACAGAAAGTTGCAGAGTGTATAGCAGATAGCATAGCATACACACGACCAGGGCAGGAACAGTGTGGTGATCGGGGAAATAAGTTTTGGTATGTAAGTACGTCTGTAATTAAACACTGCTGCTGCTACTGGCTGCAGGCTGACCTTTTTGGTTTTTTGCGCTATATATAGGGCGAGCAAATCGGAGCTCGTGAGAGTGAGAAAGAGAGGGGCATCAGGGAATCTAGAAAGTATAAGTGGCACAAAGTTGTAGGTGCAGTTGGACGTTGGATTGCAGCGGCGTCATATAAACTTTTTCTTTTCTATATCTCGTCTTCTGTTACCTGCTGATACCTAAGTACTTTTTTTTTTTTTTTTTTTTTTTTACAAGAGCTTGCATAATTTTAACGTTAGTATATTGTTGTCTGTAAAGGTGATAGGTGTCTAGTGTACTTAAAGTTAATGTATCTTTCATTGAGCGAGTGTACGTGAAAGTGTATGTGTACATGTAAAGTATATACAATACTACACTCATGACACGACGACGCTCCACGACGGGAATTTCGGAGCAAACAAAATAAGTATGAGTACTTACTTGTGCATGGAAAAGAAACAGCAGCACGGAAGCAGTGTTATACACTGTTTATATACATGACGCGTCATTTATGCTGTGTGCTATTGTGCTAACTGTACGAGCGCGTCGTCACCAACTCTTTCACCAGTCACTGCTTATACTTACTTACTCTTTAGACATTTGCAGTCTTCTAAGTACCTCATTTTTCGTTTCTTCTTATATATTATCTCTACTTGGGGACTTGGCGAAAGTAAGGTAATATCAGTTTATTGCCATTTCTAAGTTTTTTTTCGAGGAAATCTAGAGTTTATTCATATTGTTGTCGCTCAACATATGATGTTTTGTACAAAACATGCGTGTGTGGTTGTATATTTATATTGATGAGTGAGGGATGAGTTGTAAAAAAGTATAAAAGCTCCTTACTTTCTTGCTTGAGTAGTCTGCTGATAAACGTGGTACTTAAGTATTGAAAGAGTAATTGTGAGAGTGCAGAGTTTACGTTTGATCGGGTATTTGATACAGTTATTAAACAATGACTACGGAGAAAGGTGCACCTAATAGTTTTTAACAAGCAGTCCGTATACTATTTTTTTTTTTTCTCAGTTTATACATAGTTTTCACTACATCGATTTATTTTCCACAATTCTCAGTAGTCCAAAGTGCTGATACCCAAATTTTTAGATTGTCGATTGTTTTTGAAAGTACTTATTTACTTACCACAGAATTCAGATATACGTATAGTTGATTGTTACACGTTCTATTGTGTAGAATGGACTGAGACCTCTACTTACGCAGTCGTTTTTGTTATTGTCGATGACTATACGTCATAACGTGTGGCATTTCATTACACGTGTCAAACGAGTGCTGGGTATGTGTGTGGGATTTTCTTTTGCTTTCTGGTTTGTAAAGATTATAGGCATGTGCGGGGAAGAAGGATAAAGGATTGTGCAGTGCTTTTCTTGCATACCTATGTATATTTTTTGTAAGACACTCGGCTGTTTTCGCATTTTTCGAAGTGTGCAAGGTATATGGCCAGTGATGAATGCGCTCCCCCTTTTTTTTTTTCTTTTATGTCATTTGTTCTTTTTGCCGGATCCCCGTTCATTTGTAAAAGCCGATTTTCGTTTTGCCACGCGATGACAGACTCGCGAAATTTTTAGTCGTTTTTGTTTTCGTTAAATATAATTTTTCTTCCTTCAAACGCTCAGTTTGCATCTTTTTCAGCCAATTCATTGATTCAGCTCTGCTTAACCTATACCTATATAATATAAATACACTTAGTTGTGTTCTACACACGCTGCACACTGGATTTCCCAAGAGGCCTAATAACGGTGCGAGTTTTACTGTCGTTTTGCAAGTGTTGGTGGAGATAAGAAAGTATCCATGTGCAACGGAGAGTGGCTTGAGTGTGGATTGGCGTTAAAAAATATACACATATATATTTATCACATTTTTCGCGATAGTTGAACTGGAAAACATTTAATTATTGACATAATTTAATATTTTTGATCTTTATATAATCAGTGAAGCGGAAATCGACATAAAATTGTATTTACTTGTTTACTTTTCAGATTCACACTGAAGCACCGGTGAAACATAAATACCTAAATGGGTAAATTAAAAAATGACAAGTCCCAAAGTGGTCGACCACAAAATGTTTTACGGAGCTTGATGATGCGCGAGTGCAGTGCTCGAGGATCGCAGAAATCAAACAATAAACAATTTGAGTGCCTCGCCGAGACGAATTTTATTTTAAAAACGCTGAATGAATTGGTAAGAAAAACATTTTTTTTTTTTTTTTTTTTTTTTTTTTTTTCAATTCTTTTTTCTTTTTTTCTTTTTTTTTTTTTTTTTTTTTTTTTTTTTCATTAGTACAGATTTCCGGGGGCAAAGACTTTAGACTTAAAACCTATTTATAATATTAATACTAGTGTCTTTTTTTTGATAATCCTACTAAAAATTTTATTATTATTATTTTTTTTTTTCATTAGTACAAAAGTTGCGTCGACTCACGGAAATCACAAGATTTATATCACAGACATTACAACCGGAAAGAACGTAAAAATCCTTACTGGTCACCCTCGTACGCCATGGTGTATAGCATTTCATCCGACTTCAAACGATATTGTGGCATCTGGTTGTTTGGGTGGACAAGTTCGTATTTGGGACCTCAGCGTAAGCTCTTGTTTACTTTAAATTTTCGATTGATTTAAGAATGCATTTGCGATTACATCGTGAGTACGATGAAAGATTTTCTTTTTCATGCCATTAGGGAGGTAGCGAAGTTTGGAATTGCAAACCAAAGAGCCAAATAGCATCGTTAGCTTTTCATCCAGTGGACAGATTACTTGCCATAGCTACGGATAATGAGATTCATTTTTGGGATTGGGGTAGTAGTTCACAACCGTTCACCTTCATCTCCACGAAAAGTATCAGGGAAAAAGTTAGGTTGGTATGATTAATAATATATTGTTTCAAAATATTTCATCAAATGCTTGAAAATAAATAATTTTCAGATACGTAGCATTTGATAATTTGGGAAGGAAGCTTATAACAGGCATTGAAAATCCGAGCCCTACTTCTCAATGGGATCGACCTCCGATTGATAATTTAATCAGAACCATCCCTGCAACAAGGTAAATTGATCTGCTTTTCACACTCTTATCTTTTGTACATCTATAATTCAACTTTTTATTAAATCTACGTATTACAGAGCAGTGAGGGATAGGTTTTTACGAGTCGACCCCACTGCTCTATCTGAATCAAACGATAGAGCATTTATCCCACTTCGAAATTTTAGTGATTTTTTTATTAAGACCTCGGTGGTACGTTGACACAAAATATAAGAACATCCTTCATCATAAACGTGGTTCACCTTTGTTTGAATGTTGTAAATTGACCCTGAGCTTTATACTGTGACAAAAAACATCATTTTTTAACTGAACATTTCACATTTTTGACATCAACTTTCAATAACTGTTCTACTATGTCGATTCATGTTTTATTCACTTATTCTTTTGTAGAATAGTGATGCACCGTTCGTGTTAACTCTATAAACTTCTCTCACAACTCACGATTTGTTCCAAAAAATCAACAATATTAAATAAAAAGAAAAACATTGAGTTTTTTAATGGTATTTTGATATTTCAACATAGGGAAGCTGGACGGGGAAATGTCGTCATCCCGGGAAGGCTACCAGTACCCCCGTTTTTTCGCGGCCCGCATCGAAGCCCGAGGAGCGAGGCAACGGTCGAGAGAATAGATCGCGCGGGTAGTTATTTAGTAGTAAGACCCGAGTTCAGGACATCAGAATCGGCCATTGTCACCAATAGCAGCAGCAGTAGTAGCAGTACCAGCAGCGCTAGCAGCAGTGCTAGCAGCAACTCGCGACCCGAGGATTCTTCGGTCAGCAACACCCGTAGCCTTGCTTTGTCGATCTTTCATCAAAATGAGCCGTCCGTTTCAGCTGCGGGGGCCTCGACAAGCGGCACTACTAGTAATAACCCGATTCGCGTGTCTAACATCGTTATCGAGCGGTTACCCTACGAAGAGCGACGCAGCAATACTCCGCCACTAACACCTTGGCCGCAGCTGCCGAGAGTCGAGTCGGACGAGGATAGCAGTGAAGACGAGTTAGTGAACATTGACAGCTCGGTCTTTGACAGAACGGTAACGTCTCCTCTAGACCGGCTTATGTTCTATCGTCGGTTGCGACGTGATGGCATCTATCGCAGGATGTCGGTGGCTAATCGTTTGCAGAGATACAACGAGGTGGTAAGTTGATTACGATAATGGTAAAATTCTCGTTGAACGTACATTGTGCTGTAAACTATTACTTATTATCATCAATTTATTTTCGACAGTTTGATCAAATATTAAACACCAGCGTGCGGAGGAGGGCTGCAGCCAGCCTGCAAGCGAACTCACGGTTGTCGAACAGACTGTCCACGGATTTTAACAATTACTACATTCTCGCCGAGGCTTTTGCGCAGTTACTTCGTAATATTTTGCGAACCAGCGTATATGAATTGGACAATTTCGTTGATGAAGTGCGACGCTCGCTGCGCTGGACGGTGTTATATGGGACGAATCGTACAAGTTGGTCTTACCTGCAAGAAGAGGTATGTGGCATTGAGCAGAACATCACCGAGTGGTTGCAAAATTTAAGGAAACTACGCGAAGGCTTGCGCACGCGAATATCTGCGATAATGTCTGACTCAACTACCCGGCAAAACTCGGTACAGCAAAGTTTTATCAACGCGGTCGGCAGAGAATTGGAACTTTTGAATAACATCGAGCAGACTTTGTCGAATATCAACAATGATATCGAGAGCATACGCCAGGAGATAAATTCACACTTGGATGAGCCCAATCAGGGTAGAGAGATACGGGTTTCCCCGTCATTGTCCTTACGCCGACGTATGCAAGAATTAAGACGAGTAAGGGACACTTTTCTAGAGAATATGAGAAGCCATCAATCTCCGCAAGTTCGTGTGAGACGTTCATTGGAAACCGATCCCAACGAGGATGACCAGCCACGGCCGACTCGACGCAGGCTAGAAAGCGATTACAGCCCGGCCGAATCCTCGCTAGGTAGTTCGTCAACGACGACTACCAACAACATTAGTACACAGCCACAACAACAACAACAACAACAACAACAACAACAGCAGACGCAAAACACGAGCACCTGGCAGTTGCCTACTCAGCGATTGCCATTCAATTTCTCTGTCTCGTCTCGATCGGCATTCCAACCGACTCGTTCAACGAGCAATCAGCGAAGTAGTACTTCCGAACCAAGCCGTGACCAGCCGTCCACCTTCTCTTCGACTCGCAATGGCGAACCATCTTCAGCCCCGTCTACTTCGACTTCCGATAGAAACGAGCCGCCGAATAATCCGAGCCCGTCAGGCACAACAAGTAGCATATTGCTGCGTATCCTGCGCCATGTACAGCAAGTCAACCAGAACAACTTTGACATCATCTGGTGCGCGTTCCAGCTCTGTTTCGATGATGAACCAGCTAGGTCGAATAACGATAACGCCGAGAGCGCCAGTGAGCCTATGGAAAATGGTTACTGGTTATTGGAAGAGAACAGCAGCTCGGATTCGAATAATGAAGAGTCTAACAATGGCGCCAGCGTTCCGACTACTCTCTTGGGAATGAGGCGCAACAATAGCCGCTGGATCCAACTGGTAGCGTCAAATAGAAATTCCGAAAGTAACCGTTCATCTAGTGTAAGTTCAATCGCGCTTACTTAAATATGAATTGTGATGATCCAACACTCTTTCTGTTAAGTTAAGGTTAATTTTTTTTTTTTATAGGCAAATGGACTCTTGAATAACTTACGCCAATCAATGCCCAGTTCTGCTAACCCACCATCCAGTTCCGATGCTACCACTAGTACCAATTCGAGTCGTAATAATAGCGAGCAGAATACGCTATCCCCAGAATCGATATTCTCGACGAGATACGAACAACCGCCACTTTTTCCTTTCAGAAGTTTGCGGGAAACTGTAAACTTGCATTTGGAACAAAACAAAGCGAGAGAATTAGCTGAAGCTAGTCAAATAACACCTGAAAACAATATAGAGCCTACTCCTTCAACTTCCTCGATAGAGGAAGATAGTGTTAATGGATCCACAAATACCGAGACATCCAATAATCTTGAACCTTTGGAATCTGCAAATACTGAAACAACTAACAACGAGCAAGCGAACGAAGGATTTACAGAGCTTCAGTTGTTAGGTAGTTATTTCAAACAAATTTTCATTGCTCAAGTTAGTGATATTAAAAATCATTGCCAAAAAAGTGTGGCTTATATTTTTTTTACACTTTTTCAAAGGTCGACAAATTGTTCATATGCAGCGCTTACGTCGTACTCGTTTGGAAATAGATCAATTACTGCATGTTCGTAAAATGCTGGAAAAATTACAAAGACACATGGAGCAACTCATTTTAAGCTTAGACGGTGATGGAACCTCCACGAACGATAATTCGCAGCCAAGTACAAGCAGGCAAGAATTACACTGTTCATCCATCTAAGAATAAAAACTATTGTTACTCATTGATAAAAATTTTTTTCCAACCAGGGGAGACGTGAATCAGGCTTCTACATCGGGTCTACAATCATCAGCATCTAGCTCGCAAGCATCTACTTCCAACAGTCGATCTACAACTGAGACTCGTAGCTTTAAGAAAGCTCTGTTGGAATATTACCAAAAGCAGTCTGAAAGAAATGCTGCTAATCAATCGTCTGCATCTACTTCCACCTCATCAGCTGTTAGCACTGAAGATCAACCCAGTACTTCACATTCTTCTCAACCTCAACCCAGCACAAGCACGAGCAACGATAGTGCTGGTTAGCTATTAAAAGTTTAATTTCACTCATATTAAGTCGGACCTTATTAAGTTGATTTTTTTTTTTTTTCTTTCTAGTAGCAAACTCAGATTTACCAAGTAGTGAGGAACTCAAACAAATGCGATTCGGAACAGCTTGTGAATTTATAGTTCGTTCTTTTCTGAACTCATCACTTTCATTGATGTCGAACAACACGCAAAATTTATCGCCAAGGAGACCTGCTTCTTCCTCAACTAGTTCACCATCGAATGATCAAGCCGCTGCTGGTTCAAGCACTAACAGTACGACAAGTACTGCTGGTGCAACTGCTGATGGTAGTGCCACTAATCCATCCAACAGGAATTATAAGTCAATGGTCCTTAACTGCATAGAAAATGAACTTTTCGTTAATTTAACTAATCATTTAGCGGCTCGCTCGCGCTTTTTGGGTTCACAAAACAATGTACTTCCACCAAGAGATCCTAGGTAAGTTCACCCATCATTTATTTATCTCTTTAATTATATCTTGGCTAATATTTATTTTTAGCTCGAGTTTATTGGGAGACATCCTAAAATAATGTAAAAATCAATGTTATTCCAAACAGATTAAGAAATATGTTTTTCCTTCAACCAAGATTCAACCGCCAACTGCAGATCATGAGAGCGCGTAACAATAGACGATCATCGATTCGATTTCAGCGTCGAATAACCAATATGATAGCTAGAACTTGGTCCAACATCAGCGACGTTAACTTGAACGTCAACTCTAACGATAATGCCGATGCAAATGCTAGTACCAGCGGCAATACAAACTCCACTGAGGCGAATGACAATGATTTTGCTTCCTCAATTCATCCGTTAGTTGTAAGGTGAGCACTAAATATTCTCGTGTAATGATCATTGTCGTTATTGATATATTCTTGATCGAGTAACAATTATTTTGATTACATCCCTTAACGTACGTATTGCAGACTGATGTCCCTGATTCGACAGCAGATAAATTCAAATCGTTCAACAAACAGTAGTAATGTCGACAGCAGCTCTAGTAGCAGCAGCAACAATAATGGCGCTAGCGGCTCAAGTGCAAACCGAGTTCTTGACTCTATAATAGAGAATCGTCATGAAGTACAGCGTTTGCAGGCCAGACAAGTGCTTAGTCTCATTGTAGAGCGGCTGACACGCTTCTTCGAGGAGAATCGTTTGGGCGACGCCAACCAAAATCGCAGGCTTTACGATCAGATCAGCAAAATATTTTTATTACCCCTTCTTGGCTTAGGATTGGCAGATCTACTCCTCGTTCGATTAATCGCAACATCCAATGGCGATGACCAAGATACGAATTCGGCTCAAGCTGGTCCAGCAAATTCTGCTGCAAATAGTACCGAAACTCGAGCGACACAAGAAACACAAGCTGCGCAAGTCATCGACCTTAGAACGAGGGTAGCTGCAACATCAGGAAATGGCACAATGAGTTCGCATGCGAGAACAGCAACTGAAGCACCTTCTGCTGTCGGTTCACATGGTGCAAGAAATACCAGCATTTCGGGATATCCTGATGCAAATGCTCAACAAAGAGTTACCAACGGTTAGTATACACATTTATAAATTGTTTTGCAACTATGCGATCATGTAGAGTGTACAAAAATTTTCACCACCATGCATTGAATATCTATTACTACAAAAAATGAAAGTGAAAAACAGTTTTCTGTTAAATACCGTAATATTACTATTGAAATGATAATAAGAAAGAAACTAAAAGTGTCATAAGTTAATTCTCATAAATGGAATTTCTGACATTGATAATTGTAATGTTAATTCAACGGTAACATTACTCTCTTGATTACCGTGAAGGTCACTGTAAATTCACTATAATCATTGTGGTGAAAATACCAGTTTAGTCAGTAAAGAGTATTATTACAGAGTACTCTTATTTTGTAGCAGGACCACTGAGAGTGACAGCAACAAGGCGAAACATGCGAGGACGCACAATCTTTGATCGCTTCCGTACATTCTACCATTGCATAAACGTATTGTTTCCTGATCGAAATACATCAAGAAATAGCAATAGCACAGTTACAGCGAGTCGTTCTGAGCCCTCTAGTTCTAATGTAAACAGATCAACGGGCAGTAACAGTGAACCTGACAATGAAAGTTCTATGGCAAACGACTTTCGTAACGAGATGGCCTTGTCGGCGGAGATTCAGAGCATTATCGAAAGGATTCAGAGTAATAGTACTGTGGCATCTGAATTAAACCAACGCTATCAAAGTCGCAGTGGCTCTAATGTTCGTCTGGACAATGACAGTGACGATCGTGACGATGACGATGATTCTCCTCGTAAGTTTAATTTTTTGTTCACACGTGTAAGAAAAAATATTACGTACAGGTTAAAAAAAATTTCTTTCTATAAGCAGGGCGTTCTCCAGCTAATCCACCAAACTTTAGGGATGCCAATCAAAACGGACTGTCGTCGTATCGTTCGCTCGTTCAGCGCTTCCCCTTCCTCATGATGCCTCCTTCCTCTCGCAATAATTTTGAGGAAATTACCACTCCCCGGATGCGTTCTCTTGCAAATATTCTTCTTAACTCGCGCGCTTCGACTGGCCGAAATGAGCCAGAACCTGATCTAACAAGGAATCCATTCAGCGGTTTATCTCGCAGCGACGCTAGTCCTTCATCCACGACTGCTGCTGCGGGCTCGTTCACGTCGTCATCATCATCCCCAAGACAGGATCTTAACGTGCCGCTAATACGCGTCAATAACGTTCCTTTGAACGACACCAACAACGTCAATGGCAGCAGTGCAAGTGGACAAAATAATGATACTTCAATGCAGGATCGACTACGACGGTTAAGCGCGGCAATTCTTCGTCTCAACTCTCCTCGCACAATAAGATTGCGAAATAGATATTACAGAACTGACGCGGCTGGTACTAGTGATCGTAGTCCTGTTCGGGATAACGATAATGCTGACCGGCGGCACTCATCTGAAATCATCTTTAGAAATCGGGTTCGTGTTAACGTTTTTAATTTGGTTATCACGTGTCTCTTTCATTTGGTTATTTAACAAATTAATAAGTAAAGATAAACTCGCGTGTTATATATATATA
>NW_019379587.1:1808984-1821585 GCF_000648655.2 Copidosoma floridanum
AAAAAAATTGATCAAAAAGCATTATAAAATACTTTGTTGTGATTCGATAGTCTAGCGACGGTGCGCTAGACTAATTATATTATTATTCATTTGGGCATCTTTCTTTCTCTGTATATGTGCAACGATATAAGGGAATACATACTTCGAGGGGACATCGAAGTAATCCCGAGCTAATTTATTCTCGTTTACTATTTTTTTCCGATTCTAATAGGCTCGTATTTCAATCATTACATCTCTCGACTTAATCTTAAGTGGAATGGACGTAGATTCGTCTTAACTTTAAGACTTGGTCTGTATTTGTGTGTGCTGCTACAGCTGCACGCAGAGACTGAAATTTTCGATGTGTTGGCGCACTTTCAAACAGTTTCTGCTTCGACGCTCAAGAGGCTTTTTTTCCTTCTTACTTGGACCTTTTCTTTTTTGTCAGAGCCGCGCGGCGTATAACCTTTCGTTTGTTTGTTGCTCGCTCGCGTTCGCTCACCGAGTTCATGTTATTGATATGTTCATGATACCGAGGAACGCGATACAGAACGTTTTTTTTTCATTACTTTTACTATTAATTATCATTATTGTTAACAATATTATTATTATTTTACTTCCTTACGCCAAAACGATCGGTTAATACGTTATCGCCTTTTTGCGTTTTTTAATTCGAAATTGTCAGGTTTTCCTCTCCAAGAACTTTCGATTTCGCGTTTCAAGTTCTCGTCGATACACGTCCCGCCGCAAATAACATGGACCTAACAAGATTTCGCTAAATAAATACGTATCTATATATCTCAAATATCAAAGTACAATCACCTTAAAATAAATAATTATTGATTAATCATATATGCATATTTACAATTTTTTTCTTTTTTTCTTTTCAAGCTCACGAGTTTTATAATTTTCGATATAACTAAAAGTACCCTTAACATCAATTACTCGTAAAATTTCACTAGCGTATGATAGGAAAAAAAAAAAAACAAAAAAACAAAAAACGATTCGTGCAGTGCATAATATGTACATATTCTTAATCGATGTAGTATATAATGTATAGTCGCTTGGAAAGAAAGGTCTGACAATTTTTTTTTTTTTTTTCCTTCGAAATGATTTGATACACGTCTCTCTCTCTCTCTCTCTTCTATTTTTTTTTTTTTTATTACTCACACAAATATAAAATGTGTATACGGTAGAAAGATCGGCGCAATGTACAATAATAAGCACGAAGCGACGGGGACCGCTTCTGAAAATGCACTCACCGAACAGACACTCTCTCATTCTTGCTATCTCGTGGCGTCACGTTCATCCCCTTGCCTCCACCTCTTGAATGCACTCTCTCTTTCTCAACATTCACTCACTCGAGTCTGTCTCTTTTCCTTTCTTTTTCTCTCTCTCTCTCTCTCTCTCTTACTCTTGCATTGGCACGTTTCTCCATTTTGATATAAGTGACAGGTACCTACACACAGACCACGTACACAAACGCACTCACGTAGGTGCATACGTATGTACACGTAAATATATATTTATATTTTTTTTTTATTACTCTATATTCGTACATACATATATACGTACATGTTAAATCATCTATTATGTGTATACGTATCTAGATAACGCTAAAGGCAAGAATTGTATCCTTTGTAAATCGAAAATTTTTCGTGTTCACGCTTTTATAATTATTACACGCGGATACAGACAAGCACACTCGATAAACGAAGATAATATATAAATATCTATTGTATTGTACATATACATCTATGATTAGTATAAAAAAAATTTTAAAAAAAAAGAAAGATTTTTTAGCACGCATCCAAATCACTCAATCACTCATGGGACGAGCGCACGTATAGAGTAAGCGACACGGATGATTCGTATGGAAAAAAAAAAATTACCATCATCTTTGGCAAGCTCCCATCAAAATGTAAAACGTTCGAATCTCAAAACATTGCTCAATAGGCCGTTTCATTGTATTAAGTACATTAGTTAGAAAACTTAAGTAAAAAATGCATGTATATGTATATAAATGTGTATACGATACGTATGATGCAGGGCAACAGGCAGTGTGTTCGTACTTTCAATATATGGCAGTCGAGTGATGAACACGGCAGCTTAAAATGTGCTCACTCGCGTAC
Organism: Copidosoma floridanum; assembly: GCF_000648655.2. The sequence goes on from NW_019379587.1 coordinate 1,811,096, forward strand.
GGTAATAAAAAAATAAATAAAAAATCTTTAAAAAAAGGACAAAAATTATGTACACACGCGCACACGCAATAGTATAGGCCATCGGCCGGTGCCGAACTAATTTTCCCGAATCACGTGGCGACTCTCCGTGCGCTCGTCGCGTCTCGTTTCACGTAAAAAAAAAAAAAAAAAAAAAAACAACACGATAATGAAGCTCAATAGTGGAACAATAGAAGAGGACCTACTCGTGTGTTGAGACTCAAATGTTATTTCAGAATTGTCCCTCGGATGAAATTACCGATTTTCAGACCGATTTCTATCCATCATCCATCTCAACGTAACAAGAAACGATAGGACGTAATATGCAAAGGGAAAGAATTGCAACGAGTTCAAGAGAACAGAGCTCGATCAGCTGNAATTAGAACGGTACTCTTATTTAGAATAAAAAAAGCAGTTTCTTTTCCACAGGTCGCACATCATAAATATATGGACACGATCAATGGCGAGAACTCGCGAAAACTCCCGCACAGGGAACACCGAATCGTCCGCTGCCGGGTTTTCGTCTCACGATTTAGAGCCGACTTATCGTGTTCGTGTCAAAGTCGGGGGAGTAACACTTGCGCCTGTAAACGGCAGCCGTTGCGGGCAGCCCGGCAGTCGTGATAACGCAGCCGTCGTCAAAGTCAAAGCCATCGAACTCCCGACTACCGGTGTCGAACATAACCTGCTGCTGTTCTGCTGCCACCAGCATGTCGTCGTCGTCGTCCTCGATGATCTCGTCGATCATCATCCGGCCACGATCGTCCTCGTCGTCGTCCTCGTCGTCGTCGACGTGGATGCCTCTGTGCTGCTGCTGGTGGTGGTGTTGTTGTTGTTGTTGTTGGTCCAAGTGTTCGCGGCGGTAGTAGTAGTCCTCTATGACCGCGTAGACCCTCTGGGGGTCGTTCGGCGCTAGTCAGCGGGTGAGTAAGAGCTCGATCTCCTCGTAGCGCCGAGGCAGCGCGGGCTAGACGAGGAAGCCCTGCGACGTGGCGGACATCTGGGCCCTGAGCGCCTGCACGCTGTTCATGATCTTCTTCTGGTGGCCGACGAGGGTTATCCCGAGGGCCGTCAATTCCTGGACGGTGACCCGCGCTGCGGCCTCCAGCGTCGTGACGCCCGCACGCTCGAAGCTCTCGGCGTAGCGCGACATCTTGATCGAGGCCAACCACTCGCCCACCGAGCTCAGCTGGGTCAGGTCGATCGCGTCCGGCGCCAGGGGGTTCGTGCTCCTGTAGCCGACATCAAAGCAAACATTACTTAGCTTTCATTCATGGATAACCAATTTTCCCCCTCTATTTGCTACACGATCTCTCCCGCAAGCCCACTCAGCCCCCTTTTCATTTTTCATCATTTACGTCTCCAATTCTTTACTTTTTTTTCTTTTTTGCAAATATTTTTACTCAAAAACAAGTATCGTTCCATTGATTTTTCAGGGGCTGGTGGCTTTATTTCATTTGTTTTACGATCTAAAGTTGGGTTGCACTATTTGTGTGGTACTCTATAGGGTTCAATCGTTCTAAAATTAAAAATTCGTGATTTGCAATAGTGAAGGAAGATCTTTGATGATTCAGGTGTGATATTTACAAGGGCTCGAAATAATGTATTACTAAAACATTTGGTTGAACTCGTTAAACACATTCTTGTCTATAGGATGCTTTAATCAAGTCCATCATTGCTTCATTGCATTGTTCAATGAAAAAATGGCTATAGCTGTGTTTTGCACAATGTGGACTTTATCAAACAACTTTGCTATATATGTGTAAAATTATTGAGGATATTACGGGTAAACAATGAATATAATGAGCTGAATGAAATAATTTGGACGTCTACAAGGGTTTAGAGGTTTCAATCATTTCGATTCGATTTATTCAACAAATCCTCAAATATGAAACAATAATATATATATACCATTAATCATAATAATAAGTTTATAATATATAATATGATTCGTGTGTGTATTCATTTATTTATAATATTTGATGAAAAGATTGGACACTCACAGGTGTTTAAACTATGTTGATGATCGAGATATTCATTCGTATTTACAAAAATTACGTACAAGTGTATGCATTGATATATATATAATGTATAATTATAATAAGTGATAAAAACTAGAGTTACATAAATACAATTGAATGAAGGGGGCATATTATACTGTAACTTGGAGGCAATCGATCCTCGCGTGAGCTCAATATGCGACGTATCGTCAAAACCATACATAATAAACATTGTACGAATAAAGAGACGGAGAGGAATCCTAGTGAAGTCGCTCGCTCTCGCGAGGATCAATCGTCTCGCTGCACATACAACACAATCCATCGATGGTGTAAAGTGGTTTAAGGGTAAAGGTATATATATTATGTAGTTATATGGCCGTAGGGGGTCGATGGTGCAGTAGTTCCGCTGCGGTACCACTTTTATAGTTTTACAGTTTAACGCTACAGGTGGCACTCGTATACGGAAGTGGCATTACTGCCGACTACCAAGGCACACACATATTTATACACGAAACGGCCTATTCGTCCGTGTTTTGCTACAAAATTGCTCACTAATGACAATAACAGCGGTTTATCGGCCATCGTAAACTTTTGGGAGCCACGAGGTGTATTACTTATACTTACGTTTTGTCGGACACGCGCATCAGATCTCGTAAAGCACGTACACCTCGAGCATATACGTATATATACACACACACAAACGCTTTTTTTTATAATACACATTACAATTACACGTATTTCATGATTATTCGTACCATTTATAGCAAAGTTTGTATTATTTATAGGTCGCGCGACGTCGTATGTGTATATATATATAAATTCTATTATTCATGGAAGTTTTTATAATTAAACTTTGTGCTATGATACAAACTTACGTACTTATTTTATACATCATACAACAATAATTACAAATTAAAAAAAAAAAAATGTAAAAGAAACATTCACACGAGTCTAAAAGTAATACAATGTATTTGCATAATATACTACAGAATGTGTTATAATGGAACTGGTGCATATAAATAAACATACATGTAAATATATATATATTATATACAAGAATATGTATAAAAGCAGGCAGAGGTGCGACAATACATGGTGCCAAAACTAAAAATAATAAAATAAAAAAAAAAAAAGCAACACGGATACAAATATTTACACAAGCAGAGCGATACTTCATATTATTATGTTGTACATATTGTAAATACGCTGGTCGTCTACGTGGTTGTGTATGGAGAGTTATACATGTTACATACACGACGAACGCATAACCGGCTGAGACTGCGGTATATATTATTATTATATATATATATACTTGTAAATTGCATAGTGTCTTGCTTCGTATGAAAGTCAGAGGGGCGAGAGAGGGAGACGATGAAAATGAGTGCGCGACGCGGCTTTTTTTCTTTTTTTTTGTTTTTGTTTATTTCGAAGCTTCTGCGCCCATCGCTAATTGGAAAGGTAATTAGGGAGCCAGCTAATTAATAGCTTGAAATATTCACAAATCGCGTGCCGTTCGAGCTCTCCCCTCCCCCCACCCTTCTTTGCAAATCACCCCGTGCAGTGGTAGGTTTGAGCTCTCTTTGAGACGAGCTTGCGTCTTTTTTTGTTTGTTGTTTTTGTTGTTTTTTTTTTTAATTTTTCACCCGTTTGGTTTTTTTCAACCCCCTTTTCGCAGGTTTCGCTCCTCTCTCTTGCCTCTCGAGACACTTTTCCGGTTATACGTGTAGTGGTATACATAACAGGAGGTGGTGGTGGTGGTGGTGTAGGGCGCCGAAAACTCGGATGGTTTTTCTGGTCTCTTTACCTTTTCTTCGAATGCACGTTGGTAGCCGAGGTGGCGGGCGGGGGCGGGGGTGGCGCACCCCTCTCCCTGATTCTGACAATCGTTAGCATTCGTTAGTGTATAATGGAGTGGTCTTTTTTTTCCTCTTTCCTACACGTTCGCGCGACTTTCTCTCTCTCTCGCTCACTTGCATTCTCGCTGTATAATCATGTAGTATCATTTTTTTCGTTCTTATGCTCGTAATCACGTAGAGGAGCTTATGCGTGTATTTGTTTTTGCCGCTGTGCATTTTTTTGTATCGATGTATATTGATGTGGTGTGTATACGTGTCCAGTCATGGCCTCTCGTTTGGCATGTTTTTTTTTTTTTTTTTTTTTTTTTTTTTTTTTTTTTTTTTTTTTTTTTTNTTTTTTTTTTTTTTTTTTTTTTTTTTTTTTTTCGTTTTCATTAGCGTTTGCGCTCACGTTCGCAACATTTGATAAACGAACGGCTCTAAAAATAAAAAAAAAAATAAAAAAAATTTCTCCAAGGACGCGTCAATTTCGCGAGGCTCGTCGTTTTTTTGTTTTCCTCTCTCACTCGATGGGAGAACGAAATTTTTTTTCTTTTCCATCGCAACGCACGAGACCGAGGTCCTCTCCGAGTGCGTGCGGTCGAAAATTTCTCTTTTATTGCTTCTCGAGTAAGCGCTCGTGTATACACGTACATAGGCAGTCTTTGATAAATATTTATTTAATCAAGCAAAATGAGGAAAAACCAAAAATAAGGAATGCTAATGAATTCATTTTTATTTGCTCTGCGCATCTGTACCTCTCGAAGAGCGGAAATATATATAATATATAATATGTAATATATAACTATTCTACGAAATTGAAGCTCGCGATTGCTATAAATACAATTTAACTGTTATATTAATAATTGTAACGATAGGCGCAGTTGATATTCATAATGCTACAATAACACATGGGCAATGATAATATGGAGTTCGTTGTGAAAGTAATCTTGCAACAAAAATTACAATAAAAATTGCAGCAACGGTCATAAAAGAAGCAAAAATATAAAGCTGATAAAATTGTTATAAATAATACAACGTAAGCAATCGTTTATTCGTATTGTTACATAGATACTTTAATCAATGTTATAATAATTATCAGCTTTTACCATAATGATTTTGTGGTCAATAAATATTATTATCTACTTATTTCTCGTTGACTATGTATATCGCGTAAAGTTTAATTAATTCATAACATTGTATAATTATGCCGACAATAGCAATAATAATAATAATGATAATTCTTTGTCTCTCAATTACTTTATTACTTTTTCACTTGTTCGCTCGCCTAAATAATCGTAAATATCATCATTCGGTAGAAATATCTGAAAGACTGTAAAGACGTCGTTTTTTTAATCGCCGACGTACAGCTCGCCTAAGCTCTGCCTCTACAGATTCTACATATAATATTCATATTGCTATTCGTTGGTTGGGCTCTCGTCCTCTAATTTATTAAGTCGATAGCGTAAATTTTATACTTTTTTTTTTTTTTTTTTTTTATTACTAAATTTTTATCTTTTCCTTTACTCATTATTCTTTTCTACGGTAATCGATAACGTTTAATTTTATTTGTTCATCCATTATCTATAAACTACATATTTTGTCTTCGTAAAAAATTACCTACGTGAGGGTCGACTTGGAAAATTTCGAGCCCCGATCGTCCTCGGCAGGTACGTGTGTATGCATCGTCATGTTTGCGTGTTTAAAAATTAAGAAGTACTATTGCTTTGGGATTATTGGGCTCTCGCCAAGAACAAAACTAAAACGCTTGAATACATGGCATGGCGGGTATAAGATGAAAAAAAAAAAGAGGAAAAAGGATGTTAAAAGATAATGAGGGCAGCGCAAGACTCCAATTTTTCCAATCGACCGTATACAATTACAGCAATGTCATCGCAATATCTTGTTCTCTTTTCTTCGTCAACTTGTGTTTTCACGCGGAGGGAAACCATGTGTTGCGCACGTATACGATGTTCGATGGATCAGAAATTGCTGTGTTTTTTGACAGATTGGAAAAGCACTTGAAACATTGCGAAGATTGCTGTTGAAATAGCAATTCGTTTCAGTTCTAGTACCTTATACGAAAAAAAGGATCCCAGTGTTGCAAGAGTTGTACGCTCGTTTTAAGTTTTTTTTTTTTTCTTTTGTCAATACCTTACTGCGCGCTCAAATTTCGGAAAATATTGCTTCTGGCCGTGACAAGGGTTATCAAATCATTTTAAAAGTGATATGGCAAAACTCTAGAAATAATCACGGGTCTTTTTTCATTTTGACAATTGATTGGTATTTTATCTGTTTTGCTAAACACACATGTTTGAATTTCTTTTTATATTAAAAAAAAGATGTTTCCCGCTGGCAAGGTTACATCGTTATGAGTAATTATACGATGTATATACGCGTGAAGAGTTTGAATAAAATCACTCGTAAAGTCTCGCGTTTGTTTGAAAATAAATGGCAGTCATTTATGCTGTCACTGATGCTATGAAAAATTTTACATAAATTAATGAAAATTGCTGTACAACGTGTTTATCTTGTTATCGTACAGTCTTTTATAAAATTAGCATGGCACTGTTTCTGTTTCGTGTCACAAGTTATCAGTCGATTAGTTTATCACGACGACGCATACTTTGAGTTAATTCAACAGATTCGTAATGTATCGGAAACTTTTTTTTTCAAACATCAGCGAAATTACGTAAAATAATGTGTATATCCTTTGTAAACTTAAATAAAAATTGTATTTTTCATACCCGTTACTTATACAGTTGATCGTTTAAAAATGTCTCTACTATTATTACTTCTTGTACTGCAAATAAAAAAAAATATGTACAATTTTTATTTTTTCACGGCGTATTTATGTACAATTGAGTTTTGTATATATTAGTTAACGCGATTGTGTACTTCAGTCTCAGCAGTGTCGATATTTATTCAGTCTCCATTTGAATTCTATGATTCGCAGTTCGTTAGGAATTTAAATGAAAATCAACAAGTTGATTAAAAAAAGAAAAGTCAAGTGCGTTTCCAATGTAGCAAACACGTCAATTTTAGCGATAAAATTTCTTTCCGCGCATCAACAACAATCACCATTAATATGAAACATTTTCTGAAGTGTGAAAAACACTGGTCAACATTTATTAATTTAATGTTTCGATTGATGCTTATATACTTTGTATAATTATACATATAGTGTTCTCAGTCACAGGCTCTGTGTAATTCACCGCTCGTCTTATTTACTTTATTATTATTANGCCGAAGGTGGTTCTGCAGCAGAAAGCACACGATCGGTAATTACTCAAACTATATACTTCCCGGGCAAACTCTTTAAATTGACTCGACTGATGCCCCCCAATATATGTATTTATATAATATAATGAACAATAAAGACGTGAAAACGGCAGCGGCGTCGACGACAACGCACATATTTATGTACTATTAATAATAATAATAATATTAATTACGTGTGAGTACGTGCACGGTGATATATACGGGGTGATTAAGGGTTTTTCTTCTTCATTTTCTTCCTTCTCGCCGTAAGCGCGTGATACTTCAACCCCTGTGATTTGTCATTTTGTTTCTTTCATCATCATAATTCTTAACGCGCTTTGTTTTCCGTAATTAATTTTTCCTCATCGGCAGTACGTGAGCATGAGTTATTTGCTCGTGACTCGAACTCGAGTCCTCGACGACGACCTCACCCAACGCACCACATCAGCGGGTCTCCTCGAGCCACACCAGGACAACTTAATGTATAGGTACCAACATCCCGTATATGCGGGCTCGCTCGCCTCCCTCGCGGATTCGTATGAATTATCGTATAGGTATACAATAATACGTGTGATGTATATGAGGGCCACGCGTGATCAGTCGCGGCACACCGGCATTTTAAAGTACTGTACAATTTGCGCGTTACAGTGGGACGAGGATGCAATTTTTTTTTTCAGGCATGGGAGAGAGTCGAGTCGGTGTACTTACAGGTGGGGGGGGGGGGAGGGGCTCTTTGTTTATTTTTATCATCGTTTATATATTATGTATACGTCTCCGTTTGAAAAAATAGAATTCGCCATCTTCTTGGAGCGGCGCTATATGATAATACACGTGGGTTTTTGTAACGAGCGCGCGAAAGCGTTGATTTTACAGCAGCAGCGTCGCGTCGGATTGTCTTTTAACGGGGGATGAGGAAAATATTGCGGGTGATGCATACACGTATATTCAGTCGAATGAGTTGCTTCTGTACAAAACTGCAGTGGCTGTACAAGAGTTACACACACACACACACACACACACACACACACCTATATGTTATTGTTACATAAATGACCGTGTGTGATCAAACTAGTCGGAGAAATAGAGATTAATTGGCTTATCCACACAACAGGTGATGCGTTAGTTGCCTCTGTTTTTATAAGTATGCGAGTGATTACATTGTTGTGGTATATAGGTATCAGGTATTGTGATGTTGCGACGTCGGGGAGGCGATATATCCGTAAAAGTACGGCAAAGTATATACACACATACGAGATGTAGGTACCGAAAATATGAGTAAAGAAAAAAAAAAAAAATCAGGGTCTGGGGTCAGTGCTCGAGCTGATGAGACTCGAACGGCGATGGGTAACATTAGGTGGGCTCGTCGGCAAGGTGCTCGGGTCGGTACAAGGGTCAGCCAAAGTGGGTGAACGGCACCCAGTTCGGGTAGGTGAGGGGCGGCTGGTGTGGCAGTGTGTGTGTGGCCGCGTGGGTGTGATAGTGTAGGGTACGGCCGGCTCCCGCTGGCATTACTGGAACGGCTAGCGCTGACTGGGCCTGGGGATGGGCCACTACTTCAACGAACGGGCCTCCGGCGCCAGAGCCGTGCCCCGAGTGAGCCCCGGTCCCTGGGCCGTGGGGCAGGTTCGCCTGGACAGCAGCGGCGGCCGCTGCGTGCGACGTCGTCACATAGTACGGATTGTGGGCGGGTGGCCTCACGCTGCTCCCGTTCAACGATTCACGATCATCATCGTCGTCGTCGTCGTCATCATCATCATCATCATCGTTGATATGTGTCCATCGGAACCCACAGGTGCAATGCATGGTGATGGTGGTGATGGTGATGGTGGTGGTGGTGGTGGTGGTATTGGTGCGGTATTGGTAGTAGTAGGCGGTAGTAGTAGTAGCAGTAGTAGTAGTAGCAGTAGTAGTAGTAGTAGCGGTAGCAGTAGTCGACCAGTACGATACCAAAGACACCACAAAACCAAAACCACAAAGAATTAGCCCAGAAACAAAAGAGAAAGGCGAGTGTTTACAACAAAGCTGGACTCCGTCTTTAATTCGTTTTTTTTTCCTTCCTTTTTCCATTTAATTTACTTTTTTCTTTTAATAAAAATGAAAAAAAAAATATAAAAAATGTAAAAAATTTAATAAATTAATAAATTAAAGGCCGTGGTACGAGAAAACGGCACTCTGTGATCTCGTATTGCGGCTCTGTACCGAGTGCCGTTTTCAAGATGCTCTTTCTCCATGAGGATGGGTAAGTATGTGTGAGAGTGTGTATACGGGGGTCATAAGCGCTTCGGGTTAACGTGAGTTTAATTTGTGAAAAAAAAAAAACAAAGTGTTTAACAGTACAATCAAAATTAGTTGCGTGAAGCTATCGAATATTAATTATTGTTACTTGAGATTACGTATTAATACTTATTAGTCAACGAAATAATTATGTGAAATGTGGTCATGTGTGTATAAATAATTAGTTTTTTTTTAATTTTTTTACTGTTGGATGATGAGAAGGACAACTGTTTTATGTTTCAGGGATGAAAGGACAGGAGAAATTCATAAAAATAATGCTAAGCGGTGTAAGCGATGAAAAGCTCTGTGAAGCCACCGCGTGTACATTCGTGTACTTCAAAAAATTAATGCGGCATGAGAAATTAAAAAAAAATATTTTAAATAAATGTTTCTTATAAAAATGTGAGATCAGACTTGCGTCCATAAATTAATTTTACTCCCCAGCTGCTGCTTGCTGTTGCTGCGTCAGTTTTATCGGCAAACAAAAGTCAAAAGCTGCAAGTGTCAGTTTGAAATTTTTTTGCAAATTTTGCTTATTCTACGTGCGAATGCAACAGCGAAAATAAAGAAAACAAAAATAAAAGCAATTATTACAATAACCAAAAAAGGTGTTAAGTCAATAAATAAAAAAAATAATAAAATATAAGTAGAGTATAAAATAAGAAAAACAAAAAAAAAATAAAAAAAATAAAAAAAACAACTTTGTCCTATTATTTCACCTGTGAGTAAAAATCAAAGAAAATGTTATATAAATTGTTATTAACATGAAAAAATTATATTTTTTCGCTTATTCTTGAATTTGGGTGAGTTCCAGTAATGCCAATCAGGTTTCCGTGATCTCAAGTGATTAAACATCTCTGTACAGTGAAAACACATTCGCACAACTTTCTCACACGTGATGTAACTCGTATACAGATCTTGTTTGTCGTAATCTCGTGTATCGTCAGTTTTTTTCCTTTTAATCTATCATTTTGCATTTGTTTGCGATTCAGCACACAACATCAAAGCTCAAATGCACGACAGCACCAGTAACGTAACAAAAAAAAAAAAAAAAAACAAAAAAAAAAAAAAAAAAAAAAAAAAAAAAAAAAAAAAAAAAAAA
>NW_019379587.1:1826852-1837304 GCF_000648655.2 Copidosoma floridanum
GGGGGGGGGGGGAAAGACTATATATATGTATGTATATTAAATGAAAAAAAAAACAACAAGGCCAAAATGCAGGAACAGCATACGGTCAAGGCTTGGAAGACGCAATTGTAAAAAACGATAACGGTAACAACATGAAAACAAACAGTTCAGTGTGTTTGTGTGCAGAGGATCATACGCATGCTTTCCTCACAACGTAATTGTGAGTGTATTATTTCGTACTCGTAAGCAGCCAAATACACGCGTAGACGCAAGTACATTACACGATAAAAAAAAATTGAGTTTTCAAAAAAACGTGGCAATCGTTGCAAAATAAGACCATTATTTATTAAATATCAGAAACAAATTTGTCCATTGTTTCCCCCCGTAAGCTTTCAGAGTAAAGAAGAAGAAAAAGAAGAGAAACAAAAAAAAAAAATAGAAAATAAAAAACAAAACTGCAAATCGAGAGCATTGTGTGTGTATGTGTAAACTTACGCGAAAACTTGTTCTTGTTCTTGGAATGGGTAGTTACAATGGGCGAACTGTCCATTTTGCAGTGCACTGTGAACAACACAACAACCAACGAACTGATTGACAAACAGGACCAAAATAAAAATACACCGGCTGCTTTTTTTGCTTCGTTTAGCTTTCTCTCTCTCTCTCAAACACAAATAAAAACCATTAATAATAGTCATAAAAACACAAGGTGGCTGTTGTTGTTTTATTATTATTATTTTTTTTTTAATATAAAGCGAACTGCGAGTGGCGAGCGCAAGCGTTATGATTTAATGTTAGACGATGATACTTTTTTTACAAGTTTGTTAGTATTGAAGGAAAAAAAAAAAAAAAAAAAATCATACGCATGTTAAAACATCATAATATCTAGAGTTAAAACGCTGAATGAGTTGTTATATAATATATGTACGTACTTGTATGCGATGACTACGTGAAAAAAAAAAAAAAAAAAAAAATGTAATGTAAATTTTGAATTATACTGTAAGCGTCAGCGGCATTTCGGCAATAATGAAGGATGAATTCATGCATACGTGATTTGATGAATAAACTACCGGTATAAATCAAATATCAAAGTGGCTACAATGTACTCGTACCCACATTGTGTTTCGTCCAGTAAGTACACAGAGTTCGAATGCATAATTTATGCTTCACTGCATGAATTTTCATTTAATAAATTATTTGTATACATAACAAGTTATTGTTTATAAGTTTATTTTTTATTATTATTATTATTTTATTTTTTTTTTTTTCAAGTTATAACAGTGTACTCAAACTGTACGTCGTACGTTTACATAATACGTGCAAACAATAACTACAACTACGGCATAACAGCACTATTTAGTTAAAAAGGAGTGCAAGCTACGTATAATCTATATTGATTTGGAAAAGTTAAAATTAGGTGTTTGGAAAAGACTTACTGTAGGTCACAACTAGTCCTGGTAGTAGCAGGCGATTGCATACATTGTTTCATTGGGTTTAAAAAGTTTTTTTTTTTAATTGGATTTTGTTCGTGTGGAGGCAGGTGCGATAGTTGAGGGAATTCGTACATGAAAAGAAAGAATCGAAAAGAATTTGGTTAGACATTTTATTACTCAAGCTGCGTGGCCAAATTAGTTAATACTTTTTTTTTTTTTTTTTTTTTTGGTTTATCCGTCGTATGTTGTTGTTTTCTTAACCAATCAATCCCAATAGTGATTTGAACGTTAAATCGTTCGATTAAATGTAGGTATTTATGCGACTTTTGCTTACACCGACATCATTCTTAATGCTAACGCAGCGANATATAATTTACTTTCAAAGATATTACTTTCTTATCACTCTGTAATCTAACACAAGGGTATATAGACTATCTCACAATATCATCGGAGGGGTTCATTACAAAGGGTTCAATATTCAACTTGCTTGCAGAGGTCTATTTAATGGTGATATCAATATTAGTTCATACAATACACGTGGGGGAAGTTTGGGGTAAGTGAGACAACTAATATGTAATAATAATAATAATAAGTAGTATAAATAATCATATGTATATAAATATACTGTAATAATAAAATAGTAATCAAGGGGGTACAGGGGGTTGGTTTAGTGAATATTACATTACTAATGAAAAAAAAAAAAAAAAAAAAAAAACAGAAAAAAATGCTGAATAATATCAAGGTATAATTACGAAAATTGCGTGCAAGATTCAACGTACCTTCTCCATTACGGTATTCCAGTGTGTCACAGTCGCTCGGCTGCTTCTTATTACACTCGTCCGAGGCCCTGCTGCATCGAAATCGCATTATATAAATTATAAAAGGCACCATTGTACCGGTATTAATGAATGAAAACTTGGGTGTATTATAATTATGCGTCCACCGGATGATGTTGTTATTATTATTATTATTATTGTTTCAACGGGTTGATTACCTTCTCAAGAAGAGGACAGTCATGATGATGATGATAACCAGTAGAACGACCACCGCGACTATCGCCCCGGCGATTATGCGAACCTGCATATTGTCGTCGTCCCCGACGTAGTCTACACCGATGAAACGATAAGCAGCGAAAAAACAAGGACAAGGTTTTAATCCGTTCCATCACGTTCAAGTGTAAAAGCGCGTATCCGCGCGTACCAGCCATTCGACTCACCTAGTCCCATGGCGTGTTGGGTCTTTTTGAAGACAACAGGTGTGTACTCGCCCCACCCGAGGGTCGTTTTGGCGCGCACCTGCACGGCGTACTCCGTCATCGGCTTGAGACCCTTGAACGCCGCCGAGAGGTCCGAAGTTTGGATCACAGTGGCGTTCGTCGCGTCCTCGTATCGCGGATAACACCTCGCTGGAGGAGAGATTTCCAAACAAAGTTACACAACGAACTTATACTCTATACGGCCAAACTCGAAACCCAAAGCGCCCTGTATGCTTATACGGTCACAACTACAGACAGATGGACAAAGTACAACTCTTTTTCCTCCCCCCCTCCCCAACTAATGACTTTTGCAGTTGGATTAGTCAGGTACAACACCTGGTTATCCATACATATGTACCTACAACTGCTATTATAGCTGGTAAATAATACCTTCGTATCTCTCGACGAGATCGCTGTCGCCACCGACGTCGTTGGTCGGGGCGTCCCAGCTGATGCTGAGCTCGGTGCTCTTGACGCTCGTGATGCGGACGTTGCTCACGAGGCTCGGGACGCTCGCTTCCGTGGTCACCGTTATGTCGACGTACTCCGACTTGCCGGCCAAGTGCGAGACCCCGTTCTCCGCGAACACTTGGAAGCGATAAGTCGTCACCGCGTTCAGGCCCGTGATCGTTATCTTCGTATCGTTGAAGACCTCCTGGCGAGCAGAAATTCAACCCCACGATTCATTGATATGTATATATATATTTTTTTTTTTTTTGGTAAAATAAATGCACAAAAAAAAAATCAACACAAAGAGCAAAAAGGATTTTAAAAAAAGCAAAAATGTATATGTATTCGTGCTTACGGTGCTAGGAATGTACTTGACTCCCGAACCGCAGGCATCGCAGACCACTCGGTACGTCGTGTCCTCTCGACCACCCAGCACGTGCGGGGAGTTCCAAGACAGAATTACGGTCGACTGGTCGACAAAGTTAACCGTAAGGTTCTGCGGCGCCGAAGGTGGTTCTGCAGCAGAAAGCACACGATCGGTAATTACTCAAACTATATACTTCCCGGGCAAACTCTTTAAATTGACTCGACTGATGCCCCCCCCCCCCAACCTCTTTCACTCTTGTTTTGCAAGAGCGAAAAACTGCAGCCTCGTCCTGTTTCATGCCGATTTTCGGCTCTCGGTATTTCACGTATATACCTGGATTGGGAGTAAAACAAGAAAAACAGAGAAAGGGAGAAAAACGAGACTCACTGGTGCAGGGGTAGCGCTTGGGATCCTTGGCGGACCTGTAGTAGCCGGGATCGCACCTGCACTCGGTGAACGCGTAGTCGGGGGCCATGCTGTGGGCCGGGCAGACCTCGCAGCCGTGGGCACCGGCCTCGTGCTTGTACTTGCCGATCGGGCACTCCTTGCACTCCTGTTTGTCGACGTCCGCCTGGTAGCCGGGTTTGCAGTGGCAGCCACCCGAGGGCAGGTACCACTTGCCGTCTCCCTTGCACAAGAACTTGGGCTGATCGATCTCGACTGCGTTGGCCACGCACGTGCCGATCGTTTGCTCGATGAGGGCGACCTCGCGACCTGTCGGCGTGGCCGGGAACTGGGCAAAGTTCACCGACACCTCGGGACAACTGATGTAGTAGACCTTGATCGCCAGCAGCGAGATGCACGCGCCCTGGTCGCGGAACGCAAAGTAAACGCCCTTCTTCGTCACCGGGATTGACTTGACCTCCGTGTTTATGATGACCTCGGTGTTGCTGTTGAACCGGCCCTCGTTAGCCGCTATCCTACCTGTGTAGACACAACAATCGTTGATGGGCAACAAAAAAAAAAAAAAAAGGAGCGCACGGGTGGTGAGACACGGAAGAGATGATAAATAAACGTACCTATGAGCTTGTAGCTGTCGGGCTCCCAGGGTGGGGGTTCCTTGGTGGCCGCGTCGAATTCGTAATAGAGGAGGCTGAAGGTCTCCTTGCAACTGAGGGCGTTGCCGGGAAAGAGGGAGCAATCGCGGACCGTGAACTTGATCTCGATGTACATCCGGTTGGCCGGGCCTCGCTCGATGAACGGCGTCCACAGCCAATTGTTCACGTTGTTGTACGCAACGTCGCAAACCACGTAGCTCCTCCAATTTATGTTCTTCTCGAAATTCGTGAACGACTCCTCCACCCACTGCAAATTGACGATGAAAAAAAAAATTTCATTACTACATGCCCAGGATCTCACGTATATCATGTATATATGTTATCAACTATTTAATCAACTCTATGCATGTATACACCAAAGGGAATTGTCATAATTACTCATCATGTAAAGGTACATCGAATCGATGACATTCTTGGCTTACTTGTATAATTAAGATGCGACTCGAGGACGATACGTGCGTAAGCCCGGCCGGATTGATAGATTTTAAAGATCGAAAATGAAGGACGACGTCGAGGGGCAGGCAGGCAAACGGCGCGTATATGTATATACGACAAAAAATTCCGACGACAGAGACGCTGGCCGGTCGCGCCAAATTGCGTGAGTCGTAAAAAGGGGGAGGGGGGGGAGAGGTCCCTATACTCGTGTGCAACAACACACATAACGAGTTGACCGTCCGGCGTCTTTTTGCGCGCAAATGTGAAAATTGCTCATTTTCTTCTTTTTGCGGGCGAGGAGGAGACGATAGTCGTACATATAGCCGTACAGAGATGTATAGGCACATACACGTGTGTACATATAAACTCTCGGAGGAGAGGAGGAAGGAAAAAAAGCCGGCCTCTGCCGATCCCTCTAATTGCGCCCGTAGTCGCGGCAGCAGCTGTACATATACAGGTACTTTTCTTTCTCTCTTCCTTTCCCGCTCGTTCGCCCTTGACCAGAGCGTATATACACGCGGACACTGCTCGCAAACTATACATTTATACATGTATGTATGTATATATATACAACACGAGGAAAAGGACGTCCATCTTGGCGACGAGGATGGCCGGATCCGCGACAACAAACACCGACCACGAGAGAATTGGCCGGCGTTACCATTAGTTTTATTGCCCCTCTTTTTTTCTTTCTTTCATTCCCTTTCAATTCCTTCCTTCGTAAGCTCGCGAGACGACTATCATGAGACTATAATTATACGTGTACACGGTATAACAAAACGTATATTGCGCAAAAAGTGCAAGTAGTTGGAAGCTCTCTCTCTCTCTCTACGATAGGCATTCCCATTTTTGGCGGCGTAAGTATATTTGGTACGATGATGATGATGATAACGAGCTCGTGTGCCATATTCCGTTTTATAATTTTCTACATCGATGCTCATTACTGCACTTGTGTATTATTATTATTATTTATACAGTAACGACGCAGACGGCATATTTATACGTATATATATACATGTAAGAGCTACTTGCGAGTCATTGCACGTAGTCCCCATTAGCGGCATACAATTAGTGCAAGTTATAATACCACGGCAAGAGAAACAAAAAAAAAAAAAAAAAAAAAACAATCCTCGCAAGAACAGCAACCCGACAGACGCACGTACCGATGCACGACGAGCGGCATGTATAATCTGCGCTTATAGATGTATAAGATTCTCATTCCTTGGCAATAATTTAATCTCCCGATTTTTTGGTTCTTTTTTTTGGAGGGGAGGGGCGATACGATTCAGAGGGATATCTCTCTCTCTCTCTCTCTCGACATCTGCCGATGCTGGAAAAGAGATCTGTTGGTACAGGTAGCCCTGCGCGCCGCGGAAATAAGGAAACGAGTAGGATATAGTTCCTACTACACGCGTGTATGCAAACAGATTGTTTTCCGTGCGGCGCGTGTAGGGTGGAAGAAGAAAGGCCGTATAGTCTAGCCCACAGCAGCATCCAGAAAGGTACACGAGAGGTGGAGAACCAGGAGGCAGGGAGGCGCGTTTGTTTTGCTCGGGATTTACGACGCGACGATGGGGCATAAATTTCCAAACGGACTCCTCTTCGCACCGCCCGAGACAGTAGTAGCAGTATAGCATGGTGTATACGGTAGTAACAGTGTAGGCGCAATACACACACACACACCCGTTCACCCGGCGCTTTGCTATTCCACTCGCGCGAAAAAGGAGCATCGCAGACGCGTATGTATATGTACAAAAGAACAAGAGAATAAGGATAGGTGAGAGAGATTCTTCCCCCAACCCCCTTTTCTTTTCGACGATGCGCCGGATGCGTAGGCACACACATCTAAATCGTAAATTCAGCCCGGGTGTGAAATAAATGCCAAGGCGAAGGTGGCTGGGATTATACGTGTAGGTACGGGGTGAAGAAGTGGAATTCGGCTGTTGAGCTGGTTGGGGGGGGGGGGGAAAGACTCATGATAAATAAAGGAGAAAAGTAGCCGTTTTCGCATTGCCGGTGCTCCGCAATCGGTAGTGCCGGCAATAAAACTCGAGGGGCTACCGCAGCCATGCCGTGTTTATATATATATACACGGACAAGTACCTAATCAAAGTTGACCGATAAATCGCAAGAGGAGGCCCTTGGAGAGTTCAGTTGCTGCTCCTCGTGCCCCGACGAGCTGTAAAATAAGGGGGAGAGGAAGATACCTCGTTCGCCGTTCTTTGCGTCGATTGCGCGAGATTTTCCCTCCCCTTCCCTCTCACTTGGCGCCCCGAGGACTCGTCTTCTTTTCTACTCGGCTCATGTATTATGCAGAACGGGGCAAACACGAGAGCAGGGCCAAACAGATGAGTCGGTCTCAACCCCCCCACAGGAGCATTTACACTCTGATTTCCACTCGTAAAGTTGCTCGAACGAGACGCGGCCGCCACCGCGGGAATATCATATTAATCTGTCCCCGCCGTAAAAAACTTACTCCGGTGTCTAGTGCTTTTCTCCCCTCTGTCTTTCCTTTTGTGTGTGTGTGTGTGTGTGTGTGTGTGTGTGTGCTTTTTGCGCTCCCATTGGCAAATAAACGGAAAAAACTTTGCGCGCCGTCAGAGTGTATACTTACCTATTCTCCCTCTCTCTGAGCAAACGTTGGAGAAGGAAGAAAAAGAGAGTCGAGGGGAGAGCGAATCATATTGGTTAATCGATAAAATATTGCTGATTAGGAGTTTTCATTTTATTTCTCCTTTATTTTTGTTCCACCGATCAGGGCAGCTTTCCTTCGCCGGAGGAGAGTTTACAAGCTGGACATTAGCGAGGAAAGGCCTCGTCGTCCAGAATATTAGGAATCTCTCCTTCTGGCGGGGCAGTTGCGGCGCGAAATTCAATTATCCCCCGAGGGATTTAACGCCGCGTTCGCACCTGCAATTTTTCCGCGGCGCGCTCGCTTTATATATGTATTCACAGGGATTTTCTTTACGGGGCCCTCGTCGTTCCTTTTCTTTCGTCTGCCCATATATATACAACCGAGCGCGTAATAAAATGATAAATGCCGCTCGAAGCTCCCGAGTTCGGCGGAGGGGGTGATAATCTGGGCCTGAAAATTAATTAAGCTCCTCTGCGCTCTAATTTCCCGGGATTAATCCGCGCGTCTTTTTCTCGGACCCGAGGTGCCCGTTTCTTCTTTGATTGTCCGATCCCCGACGTGATGGTGTCGTTAAGAGAAAATTCAACCCCTCCTACGACCGCCCCCACCTTTTTTTTTTTTTTTTTTTTTTTAATTCAAAGTACTCTTTGTGCCCCAGACGTATGTAGGTTGTTGGAGTAATATCTTTGAACACATATTTTCCCTCCCACAGTAGCGACACCCCCTTTGACGCGATTCGTTAGAAAAAAAAAAAAAAAAAAAAAAAAAAGAAATCACCGCTACTTTTCAGAGGAAATCCACCTCGTTTGCGATCTCGATGTTTAATTAGCCCCTGCGATCGAGGGCGACGAGCTCGAATTTTCCAAAAGACGAGGCTGATGAATTTCCGCGCGAGAACGAGAAAAAGGGAAGGGGGGAGAGGGGAAAAAAAAAAAAGGATTTCCACAAATCGCGCAAAATTGGAATAATTTAGCAGCGATGGCAGTAATTAGGGATCGGCGACATTCCCCGAGTTTTATCGCGCAAATTCCTCCTCCGCTACTCCCGATGTAACACCCACACTGAAAACAGTGTATACACAATTACGTAAGAAGTTTGGATGAGGGAAAATTTTAATTGCCGCTGAGCGCGAGAAACCGCGCCATACGCGTGTGGGATGTTGGTGCATACGATTTTTATTCCCTTGCCCCCTCGGAGCAAAAGGCAATTACGAATCCGCTGCCGCTCGCTCGATACAAAATTTTCCCGCGCCCCTCATCCTCCCGTCATTTCCCAATGAAACGCATTGACGTAACGTACGCACGGACTGTCTGCCGCGCTGCTCCGGAGAAACACGTATCTCGTTAATTAACCGAAAAGCCTAGTGGAAAAAGACGCCGTCCGATACATATAACCCGCGCATGATCACATATACGCGCGGCGATGATTATCTTTTCAGCTCAGACGTGAGCATTAGCATATACAGGTATTTCGGCAGCAGCGCGTCACAGTGTATATCTACACACACTATGTCGATACATAATAAATGTGGGAGAAAGAGGCGTAAGGGCTAATCAGGGCTGTTGAGCGCAAACGGACCGTTAATTAATCAACATTAATGGGCAAAGAGGGGGGATGCTGTGATTATTTTGCGGCGCTGCGCGGTACCGATGTACCAAACGATCGATCGATCGTTAAATCGATATTAATTATCGGTGCTCTCTGCTGTTACTACCGCCGGCTGCGACACAGCTCGACGAAGGGGAGGAGGAGGGGCGACGTCGTAAAATGGAATTACTTTGCCATTCGGTAATCGGACTTGCTACGTACATAGGCACATTACACCGGGGGCTTTGGAGGGGGCTCTACCGAGTACCCCTAAAAGCTGCACGCGTATATATAGAGGGACTATCGGTGCACACGAATCCGTGTAAGCGAAGCTCGGCTCGCCCGTTGGCCCGCGAAACGGAATTGATTTAAGCGCTCGTATGTTTACCGGCTTTCATTGTTAGCCACCTTATATACCTATACCCGCACGATCTTTTCTTCCGAGTATACATTTTGAATCGATGTACTCAAAATTGTCTAGATTTTTTAGTTGATACAGGTACACTTTTTTTTTTTTTTTTCATGATACGCAGACACTTGTGGTGTTTGGACCCTCGGTCGATCGAATAAGTTTCGGTAAGTACGCCTAATCTGATTTTGTTTATAGGCATCAGGCACATACAGCGCGGTTGGCATTGCTATACATCGGAATCCGTGGCTTATACTCTTTTGAAGCGCAAGATGGGCATAAATGTGTATTATACGGTGAATATGGGTACCGGGGCAACCAGTTGGGATTAATCAAAATAAACATGACGAGTCGACGGGCGCGTTAAAAATGTGCCTTTGAAGATGGAATGTACCGGTCGAGCCGTCATACGTGCGTGTGTATAATACTCGGAGCTATAATATACGAGCGCAAATGTATCTGCCTCTCTCGTAGAGCGGCGCGGGGCAATATAGTCGTTATTACGCAAGCACACGCGGGAGAATTTGTTTAAGCCGATGCGCGCACCTCGTGAAAAAAAAAAAAAAAAGAGGGTCACGCTTTCTCGGGTCGGAGGAGATGCGTACCCCCGGGAAATAAGAACCCAAGACACGCGCGCGCTAATGTATTTTAACGGGTGCTTGTTTTAATGTAAGGAAAATTAATAGAGCTCGTTAGGCGGCTGTCAAAGGTGCATTATACATCGGGTAATGCGAGGCTTTCGCTTCTTACGAAGTAAGTATATATACATCGAGACCCATCTGCAATCAGTCAAGTTTCGACTTTCACCTCCTCGACGACTGCTTGTAAGTGTGTATATATATATATA
>NW_019379587.1:1837441-1852027 GCF_000648655.2 Copidosoma floridanum
ATATTATTATACATATAACTTATATGATCGCAACAACAATCGCCTCGGCAGTACATATGTATATATAAAAATGTGTCTAGACCTGCGCTCTCTCTTTCTCTGCAGCGCTCAACTCGGCACGTCCATGTGTAGAATGTATTTTGTAAAAGATCGCGCGGTAAGTATATATGAGCAAAGACAGAAGAGCGCGAGAGACAAAGGCGTATACCTATGCAGAAAAGGTACGCGGGAGCGGGTGTGTGTATGAAACAAGAGAGAGAGAAAGAGAGATCGGTAAGCGACGCCAATAATGGATATGAACTGCCGGGAAAAATAAAGCCAATAAACCCCGAAGAGGGTGAGCAGCAGCAATGGTATAGTAGTAGTAAGAGGTTGTGTATAGGCGAATACAAGGTGAGGGAGTGGTATAATAGTCGTCTCGACTACTCGGTCGCGTATCTATATAAAGAGGAAAGCATAGCAGAAGAAGAAGAAGAAGAAGAAGAAAGGCAGAAAGAGCACTGCACGTACATTGCACACACGTTGGTGTATATACATATTATGCAGGGCCAACGACTACTCGTCCTATAATATTGCCGCTATAAACGCGATATCCCACCACCACTATATATTTATATACCTATCGTGCACACGCACTCGTGCCACCAGCACCACAAAATACACAAGCCCCGTACATACACTCATGCAGACAGTGTGATAGTCTGTTGTACACGCACGCGAAAAAGGGGATGATTTACTCGCATATACATACGATAGCGTGCGTATATATATATATATGTATATTATATACCATACAATACGGGTAACGTGTAGGTGCATCGCGATTGTCTGACTTGTTCTTTCTTCTTCTACTTGCCGTACTTCAACCCCCTACCCCCCCCCCTTCTTCTTGTGATCCTAACTCTTGCACCCACACGCACCTCTTCGACGGACTGATGATTGTGTGTGTCCCATGCGCGCAGTCTGCCGATGCGTGATGTCACATATGTATAGACGAATCATACGCTTTACGCGCGAGCTATGTATATTTTACCGTGCGTTAATTGTCGTCCATTCGAGCGAGGTACATAATATACACCTACGCTTACACGAGATCGCACTTTGTGTTCGTCGACTGTTACCGCGCCAAATACTATTGCTCCCTGTTACATAATCCCAATATACCCACGTCACTCGATCGTTTGATTCGTATATATACTTACATCCCTCCTTACTTTCTTCCACCATCCCGTGGACTCTACGCGCTTTTCGTCGAGAGCACGTCAGAGGATCCCCGAGGCTGTTACTATATCCATCTAGCTCGCCTCCCTCCAACGCAATTACATCCCCCTCTCCCTTTTCTCCTCCAAATGGAAAATAGATACTTATACGTATATATACATGCATATTAATCGTCATTTGTATGGTTCCCATTGTTTATATTATCATCAGTACGAAACGCGTCGGCCGCGAGTACATCCTTTTAAATTATATAATCATTGCGATGATCGTCCGCCGTACAACCAATCCCAGAGCAAAATTGCAATATACGCTGTGCATTCATAGTTGCGCAAAAGTGCACTCTGGATTTCGCATATTACACACTGTACCTAAGCGTAATCGAAATACCGCAATTAAGGGGGGGGGGGGCGATTACGCAATTTGGACGAAATGTAATATACCGATCGAGTGTATGAATATATATATATATATATATAGGTTGTGATGTAAGTTGCGGTGCATCGATTATTCATCCCTTCCCGCTCTTCCTCTGTGCAACGCTATATTATATTGTCACCGTTTGGTCTTGAAGGGGGGGGGGGGAGGTCTTCTAATTAAATAAGTACAGTACGAAAGCTATCTATTGCAAAATGGCCTCGTCGACCTGTCGTACATTATACATAAAAGTGTTGTACAACTTGATTGAATTACTCGGTAAACGCCGTTTTATATATATACATAAGAACGAGAGTCGAAAGGGCCAAGCTTATCCGTTGCAACGCTCGCGAGACGCTGGGGGGTAGGTACCATAAAACTTGAGACATAAACGCCAATAACATTGTTAGAAAACTTTCACAAGCCGAGCCGAACGAACGTTTCAAGGACTGTGTGTGTGTGTGTGTGTATTGGAGGGAGGTAAGGAGGGAAAAAAAAAAAAAAAAAAAGGTAAAGAAAATTCATCAGAGAGACTTAAAAGTATTTTCATCTTCCCTCGGGGTTCGGAAGGGTAGCGGTGGTGGAGAGGGGGTGGAGGAGGAAGATTCCTTGGAACTTCCTTATTACTTAGCTCTCTCTCTCTCTCTCCTTAGCTCGCGCTTTTTCATAAAGTTAATTTCCGCGCTGGTGCGGCAAGGAGCGAGCGAGGGGTGATGTGTATGTACGCGAGTAAGTAAGTATATACTTATGTGCGAGAGGAGGAATTCATCAGCGAGCTGTTGAACGCATCAGTTGAGATGTATACGGGGTATAACTGCACTGTTGGGCGAGGATGATGTGTACATATACTGTGTACGGATATAAACTCTCTCTCTCTCCGGGGCTGATAAAATCAACAGAGCCAAACGCAAGGTAAACCGTATATACGTATACCAGGTGTACATATGTGCGCTGCACCAGAGGGGGGGGGGGCGCGTGTTTGCTTGCATAATTTGGCTCTCGCGCGCGTGCATCGCCTGATGCAACAACCCCCCGTAATCCTCAAAGCATAAGGAAAATTGGAGAACGAGAACGATATATGCACCCATGTATACACGTATACGTATACCTATACACGGCCGACACTGCAGCTAACCGCACGCGCTATTTAACCACGTGTGTGTACAACGTGTACATATATATATATGGGGGAGAGGGATTAGTCTCTAAAATTGTATTAGGTGGGAGGGTGCAGTGATTGCCGAGATAAGCCTCGACCGCGATCGAGTGGACTGCACACACGGGACCCGTCACATATTATATTCCCCCCCCCCTCCATGATGTGTATCATATACACCTATGATTGTCATTTGGTGCCAACAGGGGAGGTATAAATAAATACGGAAAAAGCAGTGGATGGCGCTTTCTCGCCTCGTGGAGCACTTTCTAGTGGGTATATATCCACACACACATCAACATAATATACGGGTGTGTATATAGTAACCAGCGGTGCACGTGAGGGTTGCAGCTTTGGGGCGCGCGAAATTTCGTACACGCGTCTTGTAGGTGTGTGCGCGAGGGGATGGTGGCAGAGAGAAAGAGAGGCGCGCCAGACCACTCGAGGCTGCGCGGCGTCGGTGACGACGATGACGGCGACGTCGGCCAGCCAGCAGTAGCGTACCTAAAGGGGGGGGGAGGAGGCAAGGGGTGACGAGGCTGTAATGCACGTGTGTACGGAGTAGAGGAAAGAGAACAGAAGATGAAGGCACGAGTAAAAAAAAAAAAAAAATAAAGCAAAAGAGCGCGCGGCGGCGGGGTGGACGAACTTTCCGAGTCTGGCGTGTATATACGCGGGCCGAGGAGGGCTAGGGAAGGGGGGTGAGAAGTTTGCTGCTCCGCAGTGCAGCCGAGAACGGATCTTAATATATATTGAGTTCGTGCCCACTAGTATAGCAGCCCGTGTGTTCTCGTCGATCCGCTATCCTCGGGACCACAGGGGGGCTGAAGGGGAAGAAGAAGAAGAAGAAAAAAAAAAAGAAAGAAAGGCGTGGGTGGATGAGTGCGTGAGATGCGTGGCGCCCAGCCCGGAATAAGGCACGTTTCTCCGTCCATCCATCCCTGTGTATATATATATATACTTACCTCCCTTTTGCCGTGTCCGCTTTATCGAGGGGGTTCACATGTCTATATACCTCACCCTCTCTACACGGGTATGAGCGTGTTTGTCTTTCTCTTTCGATTGCCATTGCCGTAGCCGTGAAAAGTATAACCAATACACCCCACGCGGAGGCGCGGGATTTCTCGAAAGCCCCGCAAGCTCTCGCTCTCCCGTTCTTTCTTTTCTCGCTCCGTCTGTGGCTCCGTTTCTTCCTCTTGCGCGCAGCTGCCGCCACCTTATTCCTCTTTTCCGTCTCTTCTCCTTTTTCTTCTTCTTAGTGGTGGTGGTACCTAAGGCTCTCTGCCGCAGAAGCATCGATCGGGTAATTGGCGTGGCGGGAGCGTCTCCTTTGGAAATTAATTGACCTTTCGGATTTACTTCTTGTCAAATAAACTACTCGCGGGCCCTTGCAATAAAAATTATGTCTGCTCCCGTCGTCGTTACGTACGTACACACGCTCGTTGGCGCGTACCTAATCTTGATTTATCGAAGGATCACGGCATATATACGGTGCCCCGTATGTGCACACGCGTTTATTTATAACGCGAACGACGTCTACTATTCGCTCTCTCGTGGTGGTTATGCACGTGACACAAGTAAGCATTACCATTCGTGAGCGCCCGTGTCGTATTTACGATTTGCTCGCCGGCCTATATATACCTATTGTTCGATCTGCCTTATTTTTTTNTTTTTTTTTTTTTTTTTTTTTTTTTTCGTTGCGTACACCTACCGTCTCTCTGTCTCCTCTTTCCACGTGTACACGCCCGTAACTTCTCGTTAACTCGACGTCCCGTCTTTTTGAAAACTTTGGTAATTTCCCTCGGCATTATCTTTCAGTCGGGGGTAGGGTATAACGAAGTTACTCCGCTTCCACCGGTGCTATACTGCTCCCGTAAAAATACACCTCGCGCTCCCCTTTTCCCTCTCTCTCTCTCTGCAACGAGACGTTCGGAAAGTCAGTTAACAATCGTCGGAGTGGAAAAATGTGTGATTCCCCCTCGCGCGCCTTTTATTCGCGAAACGGCACTCGAAGAAGGGGGGGGATGTACGCGCGCGCTTGGGAAGCGACAGAGAGACGCCACCGTGCGAGGCTCAATCTATACCTTTGCGGCACACTCCCTCTACTTTTTTCATCCGAGTGTGTGCGCACACACACATATACTTACGTACACTCGAGCAAACGCGCGGGTAAACTAGAAAATCCAATCGGTGCTTTTTGTCGATGTCTCATTGTCATGGATATCATGCATATATGTACATGATTAGGTGTGGACCTTGATATTGAACGCTCCACGTCTGTCTCGTCCAATCCAACTGCGCGGACCGCGGCGAGACGGGCGTAACGCGCGAGCGGGGACGCACCGAGGTGTCGGCGGTCCGCGCCCTGGGACACGCGCCGCGCTTGCATTATATAATACACACATAGTCATTCGAGGGAGATGTCGCTGTACAGCAGCGAGACGAAAATGGAATGGAAAGTGACGCGAGCTGCCGCAGGGGGGGGAGGAAAAGAGACGACGACAAAGAAGAATAAGAGAGAGAGAGAGGCTCGCGTTGGCGGGGGGACAAAATTGAGTTTTTCCTCCGTCCCCTCGGGGGAGAAAAAGGAGCGCTGCGGCAGGAGAGCTATATACGTACACCTACAAGGTCGCGGTCCGATCCTGCACTCGACTTTTTTTCTTTTTTGCCACCCTTCTCCCCGTATCCACCTCTCGGCGTTATCGCAGTAATGAAACTCTGTTTATGATAATGGAATGCTAAAGTCGCGGCTCATTCCATCCCCCCCCCACCCTCTTCTTCGCTGTGCAGCTCAAGCTCTCCTTGTGCCATATATTTGTACGTGCTGCACTCGAAGCTCTCGAAGAGCCGCGTTAATGCCCTCGCGACTCTCATCGCGGGAGTGAAAACTTTTTCTTTTTTTGTTCCCCTTGTCCCAAGCATCGTCTCGTCGGATCCCCCCAGCTAGCTATATATATAACATATGAATCTTTTTCTAGTGCCAACAAACAAAATACATTATATAATGGTTATTATAGGTATATACTTGTGTATACGCATCATCGCAACCGATCGTTCGTTTGAACTTTTCGATATCGTGCACGACTACTTGTTTCAATCTTCTCGCTCCTCTGTTCGTTCTCTCGGGCCATATTAAATTTTCATATTAATCGACGACCAGGGCATAGTATAGCGAAATACCGGAGCAACAGTTTTTTTTTTTTTTTTTTTTTCATCGTCTCGCTTTTTTTTTCTCCTCCCCAACAACCCCGAGACGTACAGTCGAGTATCGGAGGGAGCTCCGGCTCGAGATGTACCCACCTCGCGTACAAATTTTAAACTCAGAGGGGCTGCAGGATGGGAGAGGCTCGTGCGACAAACTTTTCACTTTCCGAGCTCTGCAACGTTTCAAAGTTCATATAGGCGTACTTCCCTCTCCTCCCCCTCTCTCTCTCTCGACGAAATTTCATGGCACAAAGGGAACAGTCATGTTTTTATGACTCGTCAACCCTTTCTTTGAACACGCCCCCGTCACTTTTAATCCCGACAAGCTACGTGTCCGTTAAACACCGCGAGTTGGGCTGCAAACTCGTCCTCTCTCGTCGAACTTTGTATTTATTTTGCGAAAAAATTAAACACGCCAGTGCCCACGGAGAGCGAAATTTTCGAAATATGTAAATAGAGCCAACTTTCGCTGCGTGCACGTCCTTACCCATATACACCCGTAAACACACGGCTGCTAGGGTTGCAGTTATACACATGTGTATTTTGTGTATACACGTAGACAGCACTTTTCCTAATTTAGCTCGAGGGAAAATGTGGAGCATCCAGCATGGAAGAGGTAGCCGCGGGGCTCTTATCAAATTTACGATCTCGCGCGTACATGTGTGTACGCGTATAGGCACGGCCATTTAAATGGGCCTGCTCCCTGCCAACCGCCACCTCTATTCCGGGCGATAAATCCTCCCCTCTGTGCTGCACGCCAACTTCTTCTTCTCGGTTTCGCTCTCTCGCGGTGTGTGTATAGGAACAAAAAAGAAGAAAAGAAAAAAAAAAAGGATCGGCACGAAATCGGCGGCGGCATCCTGTATTCTCGACACCACGCGTTCGAAAAACCGATCTGCAAGTGCCTTATTTCCCCGTCGCGCGAAAAGAGCGAAATTGTACTCTTGTCGGTGGAAAAAGAAAAAAAAAGAAAAACAACTACCACCTCCGTCTTTCTTTCGTCGTTCATCCAACGCGGAGTTAACGGCGCGTAAAAATAAGCCGCTGTTTACAAAAGGAGGGCATATAATATGTGCCCCTAGATTTAAGGGTACGCGCGTGAAATCGGGTGTATACACGTGCGGGTGTTTGTAAAGAGGAAAAATGGGGGAGAGAAAATAAATTTTGCTCGGTTGTATTCCGTGAAAATGAGAAAGGGTCGCGTTCAGCCTCTTATAATACACGAGGGTAGGTGGATGTATATCATATACTGCTCGTATACTTACGAATATTGGCGCGAGGGTCGAAACTATTTGGTCGTACATTATTTCCGATATGCGTGTAATTTCACGAGATTTTCATCGATGGCCCGACTAGACCAGCACAAAACAAAATATACATCCTTGTTGTGTATACAGTACCATCCAATGGTGCGGCACTAGTCGATCAACCAACGGGATGCGCATTTTTCTTCGACACCTTGCACGTGTATATACGTATCGATTTCTACTTTTCTATTCCCACTCAATTTTCTCTTGTGGAAACGCTCAACATACCATCGCGGGGGTATACGTATTATTATACCTGCAGCATATCGGGTGATCGCGAAAAAAAAAGTTGGCCACGCGATCGCAGGAAATCGTATGAATCATCATTGCTCTCGCACTATGTACATAGTACGATGTAAATTTGAGCAATGGACTTGTCTTGGTGGTGCATGGTCCGAGACGAATGGGGGAAGAATAAAGATAAAGACGAAACGTCATATGTACAGTTAGGTGGTGGGGAGTATGGGAACGTAAACGCTGTTACGTTGATTTCCAACGACTCGAGGGATAATCTCTTTTTTTCCAGAGGATGTTGAAAAATTCACGGCAACGTGTTGGCGTATCATCCGCGCGGGACAGAGGAATAAGCAGGATTCCTTGGATCCGTAATGACGTCGTTGTTTGCCTTAGCTCCATGCATCAGGGTCCCAAAGTGGCACGTATATATACACACACCCATCGCGTACATCTATACCTTACCCAATGTATAATATGTACCCATTACTGTGCACGCGCGTATACCCAAAGGCGGGAAATATTTGTTTTTAATCAGAGACGCTTATCATACACATACATATAGAAAAGAGATGCCCTATTTGTCCTTCGTCTGTGCACACTTGCGCACACATACCCCCCTCGCGCGGACGCGGATCTACACCGGCACATATATTATATAGGCACGCGTTATTTACTCGGATTTATATATATCCGGTACCCGCAAAGTCGCCCCGTTATACGTGTAACTATGTATATACGTATGTGTGTGTATACACAGAAGAGGGAGATTGTGGTATAAAAGAGGTCCCACGCGAGCGCGTGTGCATCTATACTTATATACCTCCGCGCAGGGATCGTAATATACGTAAGTACGCGTATTCCCCGTATCGAGGGAAAAAAAAGCGTATATACGTAGGTAGGTATACATACGAGGGGCTAGCTCCTAGGATGGAAAAGCAGCTAGGGTGAGGGCGCGTGTACGCTTATATGGGGGGGCGAGCTGGAAAAGATGCGACGATTTATTTCCGGGTTTAGCGGGCGAAAACGAGAAAATTTGCCCTTCGAAGCGCGGCTTCCGAAAAAAGGGAGAGGAAATTCGACATTTATCACTTTGCGAGCAATGAGAGAGAGAGAGAGGGAGCAGCGAAGGACGAACGATTGCGTCGTTTAAACGACTCTTGTTTTCAATTACAGACGGAGGAAAGAGGGGGGGGGGATTGGTCCAGAAAAGAAATCTCTGTGGTGGCGGTGGTGTATCGTTGGGTGTAGAGAAAGGGAGGGAGCAAAGGATAAAGAAGAAGAAGATGAGGGGAGGAGAGAGATCTCGGGAACGACTTCAAAGAGACGTTTATCCGGGTGGAAAAAATGCCTATTTTCGCAGTTTGAAATTGGTTTTGCCCTGCTGGGAAATCGATATTCCGAGCTTGGGGGGTTGGCCAGGCTTCTCTTTAGCCCTTTCAAAAGGGCTACAAAATATGAAACTTTTGAAAGAAATCTTCTCGCGGGAGACCATAAGTCGTTTAGCGCGTTTTTTTTTTTTTTTTTTTATATCGTCGAGACATTTGAAGTTGCGGGGGTGAGATAATCAAACGTCTTTATAGGTACGCTTTGTGCCCTCACACGTACAGTGTACACATATAAAGCGTTTGCTTCAAATGTGATGAAAAAGTATACCTAATAAAATCGGAGGTAATATGGTTATTGGGTGAGCTCCTCCTCGATTACCAACACCCATCAGGTATAAGCCATAACAGTCGAGGATGGAAAAGATAGACGCGAGAAGGAAAATTGCAATGATAGACTGCCACGCCTGAAAAATCTGCAGGTACGAATGAAATTCTGGCTCGTAAAGCTCGATCAGCACGACGAAATTGGATCTGCATACGAGTGCAATGAACAAGTACTTACAGGGTATACGTTTGATCGATTATACTGCACTCCATGTCGTGAGTATATGTATATGCATTTGGATCTCCGCGCGCAAAGAAGATCCGATAGCCAGTAGATGAGCAGAATAGCGAAACAGGACGAATAAAGGCCTTTGGGTGTGGGCATTGTTCGACCCTTCCGGGACGTATCTATATGCACGGAGATGAGTTCCTACATGTATACAGTAAACATATAGTAAGTATAGACGGCAGTAACCCATATACACAAGTATATAACTATAGGTACAACCTATGCAATCCTACAACTACACGGTTTCGTCCCGATAAAAGACCCCCGTGTTCTCTGCTCCGTACATGTATATATATATATACGGTGCACGGTTTAATCACACGCAGATAAGGACTGACTCGCTTTCTGTTCTCTTGCAGCTGCAGCTAGCTCCGGCTTACCCTCAATACGCGCAATATACATGTGTGTATAATACGTATGGGGCGACACCTTGCAGCCTCTGGATGAGCTTTGATTTTTGCGCCCTATCCACCCTTGTACTTACCCCCCCCCACCTCTATCTCTCTTTCTTTGTTTGTCGCGCTTCTTATGCTGATGATGGACAGCAACAGCGGCAACACGTGCGTTACCCCCCCCCCGTCCCTTATGTGTCTCACCCCCGTTCGCGTGCAACAGCTGCAGCTGGAGCTCGAATGCTTTTGGATGTATGCGCCGCCAAAGGGAATTTCACGACCATCGGAGAAATGTATGTATATATACATACACAACGGAGTAAGGCGTGTAATATATACGTATGAATATGTGTTGGAGGAAAAGTGTCGCTTGTGTACTCTGTCATTGTCCATCCATCACTTGCGCTTAATGCCCATCTCTCTCTCGTCGCGTATATTCGCTCTGTATACTCTGCTTGGTTCACACTGTGAGCAGTGACGCCCGAGATGGCATTTTAACAGATTAGGTTTTAATAAAAAAAAAAAGTCGGTCCTCCGTTTCTTTATTCTTTACAGGAGCGGCTGTTTGAATAACAAGATACAACATATATATATATGCTAGTCTATACCATGTGCTATCTATATACATTGAAGTTGTTTGTCCGTGGGTATTGATGTTTGTTTTCCCGGCGCACACGTTACGGACTTTTCAGCCACTATTTTCAAAAATGAAACACACAAGTGGCCCCTTAACGACGCTCTTTTCACGGCAGATTTATGACGATATCGCGTGAGGCAAATACAAGTGCCCAAGGGTTACTGTATATATAGGTACACACGACCCCACTGCCATGTGTTATTTATTTGTTTTCTGGGTTTTTTTCTTTTCTTTTTTTTTCCTTCCTTATTATTAGTATTATTTATTTATTTACTTGTTTTTTTTTTCTTTTATCTATTAATCTGTAAATATTTTATTCCTTCACCAATAGCTACAAACATGATTGCTACAACGGAGGATTGAATTTACCAAAACTATTGAATCGTGAAAAATTCTGTGACCAACCACGATGGGAAAACCAATT
Source organism: Copidosoma floridanum (assembly GCF_000648655.2). Next base: position 1,848,372 of record NW_019379587.1, read on the forward strand.
TGACAAAAGGACGTGTGAAATTTGAAATTGAAATTCATCTTTTCACCCGAAAAGACACTTGTATTTGTATACCGCTATCATTTCACAGAACGATTATCTCGAGCAGTGCAGACAATGGTAAAAAAAAAAAAAAATAATAAAACCATGGTTAACCCGTTCATGTACACGTGACGGGGGGAGTCGCAGTTGACGCGAAACCGGACCTCGATCGCAAAGCAAATCATTTCGGAATTTGAATAAACCCGCTCTCTCGTACACTTTAATGATCCACCAAAAATTACTGTCTCCCCCCCCCCCTAACTCCACGACGAAAATTAGGTCACGTACATTTCTACACACACACACACACGTAAAAGTATAGGCACAGGATACACAACGCACACAGCGTGCATTATTCATAGCGCATAGAGTGTACATATATATACACATTACACGCGACGACGAGGCGGAGCTTTTGCAAATTGTCACTGTCGTGTGTATAAGGTGCATACTCGAGTAAGTAAATTAAACAGAGCATAACAACTATCATCGAGATGAAGGAGGAGGTGGGGGTGGTGGGGGTGGTAGGAAGAAGCGATGCTCTCGAGTTTCGTCGCGGAGGTGCATGATTCCGGCGCTATCGAGACAGGTAATTAGTTTTGCATGAACTTGGTAACCGTGGAGGGGGGGAGGGGAAGCGCGCGCAGACACACCCACGCGCGTAGCAAAGGCAATGTAGTTACCGCTACGAGTGCTACGGGTAAAATCAACACTGCGAGGGAACTCGGGCTATTGGAGGTAGGGCATACATGATATATATATGTAAACACCGGTCGTGTGTGCGTTGTATATTCGGTATAGCAGGGGTGGCGCGCCGAGTAAGAGGGGGAGGGTAAGGTTTGACGAGCGGTGTCGCGGTGCTCCGCCGATGGAGGCGACGTTGATAGAAAAAAGGAAAAAGAACGTGCGCGGAATGTGTAAACGAGACGAGACGAGAGGGAGGGAGGCAAAAATAAATGCGGAAAAGAACAACGCTACACGTATATTATGTATGGTCCCAATGACGCACGGGAGGGGTTGTGGCTCGATGCTCGCGCTTGCACCACGTCTGTCGATGTATGGGTACAATAAGTGTGTAGGGGGTGCGGGGATCGATGCTCGGTGATATGAAATTTCTCGAAACGAGGGTGGTTTTTGCGGACACGTTGCAGGCATCCCCCTCACCCTCTCTCTCTGTGAGGGAGTTGTACCTATATATACAGCCAAGCAAGAGGAAACGGCAGCAGTAACAAGAGCCTCCGGTCAACGTTGTGCCTCTGTAAGATTGACAGGTAAGGGACAGGGGCTATATAGGGGTGCTTTCCGTAAACTCGCCGTAGTCCAGGGCCCTTCCTATGTGCCCGTGCACACGTATCAGTAGTCTGCCTTTGTCCCGCATGTACATACCTATCCCCCGAATGGCCGATCGGGCGATTCCGAATTCCCTTTTCGCCATCGGCTGGACAGCCATATACGCGTACCTCGTAAGGCACTGCGTGTACGTCAGATCATCCCCAAGGGGAAACTCCTTGACCGATTGTCCGTTTCGGGTACGTTTCGTTTGCGCCGACTGTCGCTGCCACAACGGGATGTGAACTCGTATGCACGTACTTATCCTGAAGGGATGGAGGAAGTTTTTTTTTTTTTTTTTTACGCCTAACGCGAGAATTCGACGGCCAGATCCGACGTGCGGCGTAAGCATGACACGCGCACGATCTCTCTCCCCCGGGAGGGTCCAAATGCGTGTGTGTACGTTTTTTTTTTTTTCCCTCTCTTTTTTTATATATCTCTGCTTCGCAGGCATCACTTGAAATTCACCGGGGGTATAGGTTTGCAATTTTATACCCAATAACCTCGCCCATCCGCGTGATTTTATTTATTACACGGCACTTTGGACGGGTCCGACTCGGTAAATGACTGTACCAGCATCGTGATATATATTGGATACCTCTTCTTCCCCCTCTTTCGTCCTTTTATTGCGATGGCAAATCACACGAGAGACAAAATATATGTCACGTAACTTTTTTTTTTTTTAAGATGTACTTTCGTAAACGTCTACGGTACGTACAATATACATGTAAAAAAAACGCTACCATATCCGCGTGGGGGGGGGGGGGCACAATCAACGCTTAAACTACGTAGGGGACGATTTGACGCCGCGGCTCTATGAAAATAAGCCCCCACACTGCCCCACCAGTTTTATACAGAAGTTAATGAATTCTTTCACGCTCATGACGCGGGCGAGCGCGCGAATACAAATGCGCGTGTACAAGCCGAGGGGCGAGTTTTGTATCGGGTCGTTAGCCGGCGTATTATTACGAATTCGGCAGAGAGAGAGCGCGGGGTGATTATCGGGACAGAAGAACGAAGGAGCATCAACGTATAATACAGAGAGAGAGAAGGGCCACCTCCCCTCTATATATGTATATTATACGGAGCAAATAAAAAAAAGGAGAGAAAGAAAAGTTTAATCAGCGCTTTCGAGGAATATATGTATATACGCGTGTGTGCATAGGAGGGACTCGAGGGTGCTGGGGCGTCAAAAATTATACGAGCGCGGTTTGAGCGGGGCGATTCGGGCCACCCCTTAATACGCAAAGTCCAAATCAGAGGAGCGGCGCGAAGCCACGGAAGGGAGGGAGAGAGAGAGAGAGAATCGGACAAGTGGTCCGCGAAATCGCCGCGAATCAACTCGGGGTGGAACGGGGGGGGTGGAGGAGGAACAAATGGGGTGTTGGTTGTGTAAGCCCGTGCGGCTGTAGCAGGCGTCCGTCCGCGTCGGGCCCTTCAAATTATAGCGGGTCGGGACGAGAGAGGGGGGCAATGACTATGACAACGAGCCCCTCGTCCTCCCTCTCTGCGTCCTTGTCGTTGATGCTTATTGCTGGCATGCCATGCTGCCAGTGGCACACGCCTACCCCCCACCCCCTTGGACCTGTCACTTTGACGTATTGCAGTCTGTCCCTGGAATCCATTATGTAGTCAATTACTCGTCGCGCGCTCTATATATACGTACACATAGGGCCAGTGTACACAAATCGCGCTTCTATACGTCCCTGCACTTGTCGTTCCGCTAGCCGTTAGGGGATGGCTGTACATATACGCATAGGTTGTACATGGTACACGGATCATCACGATGATGGTTAAAAAGACAAGAAGCACGTCCGATATACCTTTACGTATATACATGCAGGTGAATCGAAAAACGACAAGGAAGGTATATTGGTATGCCTATATGTATAATTATCAATCAGATGAGATTGTAAATTCAGTTAAAGGTATTTTCGAGGCATTGACAATCACTCGAGACTCCGAGTGTACCACGTGGAAAAATAAATTCAACTCAAACGCTCCTCAAGAGAGTCCGTCCGTCCGTTTGCGCAACGATTTCCCCTCTCCCCGTTTTCCACTCGAATCTTAAATCACCGCAAACATCATCTATTCCCCCTCCTCCACCTATGTAAATTTTGACCTCGGAAAAATTACTTTCCGCTCGCTACTGTACAACGTACTTATAAGTATACCGGTACGCGAATAGCAGCAAGAACCGAGAGTTGCGTTGTACGTGGTTTTTTCTTTCTTTTTTTTTTTTTTTTTTTTTTTTTTTTTTTTTTTTTTTTTTTTTTTTTTTTTTTTTT
>NW_019379587.1:1853654-1877204 GCF_000648655.2 Copidosoma floridanum
ATATATATATATATGTACGTGTATAGACGCACAGAGAGAGGGTGCGAGTTATTTTATATATATATATATATATATGTACGTGTATAGACGCACAGAGAGAGGGTGCGAGTTATTTTATTATGAAACAATGCAAAGTGTATATATATATACAGAAGACCATGAAGGTGTATGGGAACGAGATAAGTGAGGTGATGATAGCTGCTATCCAGCTATGTGTTTTTTTGTTTGCGCACGACTTATGGGCATATACCCTGTAATGCACGGCACGTATCTCTAATTTGGTTAACGCTATGTAAGCCCGACGAATGAAGCGCACTTTTTTTTCTTTTTTTTTTTGGTCCCAATGGGAGAAAGTAAAAAATAAGAAGCGTAACGCGAGACGGGGTACAGTAAGCTGCTAATTAAAACATTAGTTTGAAAATGAGAGACCCCATCCGAAGGAGGGGGGGGGGAGGGTGGCAGAGAAAAAGTGTCGTCGAGTGCCGGTATAACAACAGTCGCGTTTTCCTCGCGTATCGCATCCAAGATTAATAATAAGAGGAGAGACGAAGAAGAGGAAGGGATCGGTATACGGGCGAGGGAGGGGGTATTAATACAATCAGAGCGTCGATAAATCACATCTCCGTAGAGAGCGACTTATCATCGGGGCGCGCGGGCCCTAAAAAAGACCCTCGCCGACGATCGTTTATCTTGCTCCGGCCAAAAGCCATATATATATACATATACAGCGATTCCACTCTCTCTCTCTCGAATGTTTATTATTCCCGACAGACAGACAGGCTCCCTCTTCCTCGCGTGGTGCGAATTACGTACAGAGAGTCGGGGTGCATATCTCTGACGTGCTGTGCGCCGCGTTGTTGTTATGGCAATCTATACTTCTCTCTCTGACTTGCGACGCCAAAAGTCGTGTTGTATCCCCTGCGTATGTCCTATACCCCCAGCGGAGCGTATATTATATATATATATGGCACGGGATGTATACGTATATGTACAGCTATTAGCTCTTCCCGTATCTTTTTCATTCCCAATGTTTATTGTGCAAAGTTTGACAAATATCGGCCCCTCCTCTCGTTACCTATATGTATACTTACACCCTCCCAACTTTAATTAGCAATTTCGCGACCCTACACGAACCAACCGATAAGACGCTGTATTATATACGTAACGCGAGAAGGTGGAGGGAAGAAAGGGCGAAAGTCGGCACCTTTTCCCTCGGGGAAACTGGGTGTACGATATTATTATTATTATTATTATTATTGTCCGTGTGTTATACATATAGCAACTTTGGGCGCAAGATGTAAAATCCTTTCTTGCAAGCACGCGGCCCTCTGTGAGCGCACGAGTGGTGTAGGTGTACGTCGTGTAACGAACAGCCCCCGGAAAAATGGTTATTACCTCGAGACTCTATATTATAATATATACCCCTAGTGGTGACGTACCATATCCACTTCGGGTATATGGATGTCGGGGCGGTTGGCAAATCGAAGGCCCGCGTGCGAGTTAAAGTATCCCTTGTCCCATGCGCTAACTTCCATTATTCCGGATGATCCCTCGACGAGAAAATCTTTGCCGATGGACGAGGGAATTGGGAACGGAGGGGCTGGTTGAATTTATCAGGGGCTCAAGGGCGCCTTGACTTGCAAATCGAAGAGGAGACGGCGAATAACTGCATCAGCAGAGGGAGAAAAGGTGCTCGAGCCCGTGGGGGGGGGGGGGTGGCGAAAATTCGCGAGAAAGTCTACAGAGTACAAAAGTATATACCTACGTATACATCTCTGGGCCCTTTGAGTTTAATTCAAAAAGAATCCCCACTGTAATCGCTCGGGTGAGGAATATCGCAGCCGCAGCAGCTACGGCTTTATTAAATTCTCCCCGGTGGAACGTTTAGCGGAGACTCGAAGCTCTGGGCGATTGTTTTCGACTACCACTCGGCGGCTCCTTGGCTTTCTATACCTTCGTTGCCAAGCGAGATGTACGTACTCCGTTGTTGCGAGAGAGTTGCCGAGGAGTCAAGGGGGTCGCGTCCCATCGCGAATTAAGATTTTACCACGGGGCTTTGGAAAACTGAAAACAAAGAAAAAGAGCACCTCGAGCCGTTGTTTGCGTTTGTCTTCGATGACATCAGTCCGACCGGCAACTAAATTAAAATACGGAGGTGGCGCATCGTACAATTGTACACCTCGTGGCCCGGAAACGTGTACGACCTTTACACGCCTTGGAGCGGTATGTATGTATGTATATGTGCAAGGTTCGCAGTAAAAAAAAAAAAGCACATATAGTACAGCGGAGGGTAAAAATCCGTAGATCACGAGCTCTCGCGTGCGTGCGGACAAGAGAAACGCGAACAATAAACCAAACCGAGTGTATCGAGGATCGTCGATGATAAAAACAAAGGGGGGGGGGGAGGCCCACCGCCAGCCAGGTGCATTATTCTCGTTTGTTTTTTGTTTGTACCCGTTGCGCGCCAAAGCGCGCTTCTATACCTGCCGCGAAAGTGGAATAAGGCGAATCGCGCAGATAGCGGTACTTTATTCGCAAAGATAATGAAGCGCGAAGTCGCACGTAAAGCAGCACAGCAGCGGCAGGCGGGCGGATAGGAAAACATTCCAAGGATAAAAATGCCAATGCCTTTGCTCTTATACATACATATAGCCGCGGAGAGCGTGGAAGCCGCGACCTAAAAACGGCTGCTGCGAACAAAGTGTATATACGTATAGCGCGAGGTTGGGTCCTCCTGCTCCTTTTTATACGTATATATATATACATAGACTCCGTATCGGTAGTCGAGGCATACCCGCCGGCCTATGGAGCACCTTAGCGAAGAGAACGGAGAGAGACACGAGTCCCATTGTGTGTACTCGTGGTGGAGCCGCACAGTGAAAATTCATAGATAAAATACGTGTTTAAAATAGGTATACCAACCTCGGGTGTTTGAAAACAAAAAGTGTGTATACGCAGCATACGTGTATATATAGGCGGGCAAAGAAAGGGAGAAAGAACGGGCCTGATGGGGTATAAGTAGGCTACCGAGGTGGCGCAGCTACACGCGGGGAAAAGCCTCGAATGTAAGGCAAAAGAGTGAAGCGTGGGAGGCTGTGTAAGTGAAGGGGTGGTCGATAAGCGCTTTTTCAAGGGTTGGGGGGGGGGGGGCTCAAAGAGAGAGGAGTTAGAAATGAAGATCGGATATGATGGACAGGTCAGCACGAGGCAGCCTAAAAAGGGAAGGCGGCGACGACGTGTCGCTCGGCTCTGTTCCCCTCTTCTCCTCCTTCTTCGTCTTCCGAACGGAGCAAAACTCGTGAGAAAAGCAGAGCACGAGTGCAGCAGCGTATAGGCTCAATGACCACCGAAGGCCGTTCACATGAATACCAGTCTTTCCATTAGCGAGAGAGGCGCGACGACGAAGAGAAAGACGAGGAAAACGAAGGAGAGCCAGCGGGTACGTGTATATATATATATATACTNTTGGCCCTCGCCGTGCCCGCTTGACCCCTCCTCTCCCTCGTCTTGGACTGGACTTAACACCTTACCGGTCAGTAGGTATATATATATATACGTACATGTACGGGCAGAGAACGAAAGATCAGATCTCGTATCGATCCTCTTTCTTCTCTCTTTGCTGTGATATATATATATATATATAGTGTATCGTGGACGCCAAGCACAGCAGAGGCTCGTTGGCCCGCACATGCATAACGCGAGAACATGTATATATTATATTCGACAATTTCTGGACGTCGCTGGTGCACAATGACCCCCTTAACACCCAAGTAACCTTTCCGACACACATGAATGACACACGATGGAGACGGGACTTTAACCACCAACGAGAGGAGGCGCCTCTGATGGATGGATGGATGGATGGACCGACCAAGTCGAACGGAAAATCGTTTCCCCCTGCCATTCGATCTTTTTTCCCTCATTAACGTCCCTTTCTTTTTTTGCTCTCCCTTGTCCTTCTTTACCCTATACACACTCTTTCGGTCCCACCCATTATTTTTTTACACGGGTTCGATGACTAATAAGGGCCTACACCCAAAATCAAGGAGATTTTCATCGCCGATGCAACACAAACATATATTATACATAATGTCACGGGCTCGTCGATTCATCATCAGCGTCACTCGTTGCGGGGGGACGTGTGTAGGTGTACCCACGTACGCGTCGTCGGTTACAATTACACGCGGAACGAACATAGGGACTCGAGAGAAGCGAAACACGTTCAGCGGGAGGACGAGCTTATAGAGCAAAGAAAACTGATATCCCTGTGCGTCGTGCTTTGCGAAAATGACGACAAAAAAAAAAAAAAAAAATCGGCTAACGAGGCCAAAGGCGCAAGTTGTTTGGTTGCACACACACACACACACCGAGGTAGAGTAGCGCCGGGGTGCAGGCAGCGACAGGAGAACCGGAAGGCCGACGAATGCCGCGGGTAAGGAGCACTTTGGTCGCCCATTGAGTAGAATCGCCGTGGTAAGTACAGACGTCGAGGGGAGACAAAAGCGCGCGGCGTTCGGTCGCGGCTAAAATTGGACGGTGGGCCGCGCGAATGAAATCCGAAAGCCCAGAGAGGGAGCGGCGGAATGGAAGGAGAGGAGGGAAAAAAAAGAGGAGCGAGACGCCGACGACGATTCAAGACCCGGAGAGGAAGGAAGGAAGGGCGGCCTTCTAATTGCGGAGATCCGAGCGTAAACGCTAACGAAAGGAAGGAGGAGGGCCATTCCCCCCATTATTCTGCGTGAATTCCTTCTTTCGTCGGCGTCGCGCGAAAAAACCGAGCCAACCGACGACGCAGCCCCGGAAGGTGGAAAAAGGAGGAGAAAAAAAAAGTGGCCAACGCAGCATCGGGGCGTCAGGCACGTCGAGTGGTCCGAGTTGGCGAGCGCGCCGGCTAAAATAGGTCTTCCTCCTCCTCCTCCTCCTCCTCCCTGCGGAAAATGTTGTATAGGTGTATATATACGTAAGGGGAGAAAACGAGAAATGGAATTAGGGAGGAGAGAAAGAGAGACTCCCCGCACACCTACCCCTGGCTGGAGCGAAACTCTTGGGGATCGGGTACCTCCACCCCCGCACCTCCTCCTCTTCTTTTGTACTCTTTTTTTGCCTTTTCCTTGAAAATCCGCCACGTCTTTCGTTCCTTCGCAAAGGTAGAAAAGACGGAGAGAAGGAGAATCGAGCGGAATATTAATAGTCCCCATATTTTATAAAGAGAAAACGGCGCGCTCGGTTGTGCGTATGCTCTCCTTGTATGTGTACCTTGCCGCCGCCGTCTGAGCGCGGGCCATATCTTTGCGGGAACAAAGAGGAAAAATAACACGATGTGTGTGTGTGTATATATATATATATATACACGTACATGCAAGAGGCAGTGGAGGAGGAGCACGTTTCGCGAGATCTCGTCCCTCATTTTATCTTGCGCTTATGTAGCAAGCACACCGTATGTGTATATAGGTACACGCACGCGCATACTCCGCTGGTGATGGTTTTACTCGATCCCTCGTACAAGAAAGCTAATTCTCACTCATCCAAATTAGATCAAAAGTGTACGCATCAGGCCAAGTTGGGTAGAGGGAAAATTTTCGGCTCGGCTCTTTCGGCCAATTGAAGCTTGTTCTTTGCAAGTTTGGCAAGCCCTTGGCACAGGAGGGAGGGAGGGAGGTATAGCCGAGCTTTGGGAAGATACATGCCCAAGTTATGGGGGAATTTCAACTTTGCTCTTTCCTCCTCCTCCTCCTCCTCTCTTGCCATCCCGTACACTCTCCGCGGACGAGAAAGTCGAGTGCAGAGCTCCACGTACATTATCCCTCCCTTCCTCGTTCGCCCTACCACCACCTGTGCCACACGAAGTTTAATCAAGTTTTAAGCTTTGCTTTAAGTGCTGATTAGCTTGCCGAAAGGGGATCTTCCTTCCTCTCCGCCCGCCCTCCCTTTTTTTTCTTTCCTGCGACCGCAGGTAATGTATTATACACTCCCTCGTGAAACTCCAAATAAATAAACAGGCCAATAAAACGAGCTTTTACCCATTCTTACTTGAAATCCATTCCGTTGTACCTACTTGGGTATTTTGTATATATAAAAACGAGTAAAAACTACGTCGTAGGTATACTTGTTTGGAGCAAAATTTTACCCAACTATACCAGAGCTGTCGTTGCGCGTCTCCGATAAAAGCCAAGAAAGAGGGGTATATAACCAGTGGAAGGGAGGAAAAAGCCTGGGCGACGAAGTGGAAGAATACAGCAAAAAGTACATGTGTATAGGCGATGGGACGAGGGCGGCTGCTGATTGGTCACGATTTTCGCACCCAAATTGACTTTCGATCCCTCGTATAGGAGTTACTGTACGCGCGCTCTGAAAAGCGTATGTATGTATGTATATGTGTGTATGCCGAAGAAAAAAAAAAAAAGAAAAAAAAAAAAGTAAAAGAGCTGATACGTGCCGAGGAAAAGCGCTTCTCTCGGCATCACTCCGTACATATATACAGAGCACCCCACAGAGACGGTATGCGGAGAGAAAGAGCAGAGTCTCTGGTGTGGAATCGGCCGCTTTAGCACAACAATAGCTGGTAGAAAGAGAGAGAGAGAGAGGAGAATGAATCATCGAGGCACGCAGCGCGCACACACACGTATATCCCACACGGGGGTGTTCAGACAAATTGCCAATCGCCCTCTCCTTTGCTTCGAGAGCTACCGCTGCTCTGCTCCGTCTCCCTTAACTCTCTCTCCATCATCCCCCTCTTCCCGTGTACAACGTTCTCCGCGTCTTCATCAAAGCTTTGGCTCTTGTGCGTATATACGCACAGAAGCACGCGAGCTCGTGCGCGGAATTTTCGGCGGATAAGGCCATCCCCTTACAGCTCGACTTAGCCCGAGGTGACGTTTTAATTGAATTATCATACATACCGCGGCATATGTATTCCTTTGTCCCGCTGCTAAACCTCTCCGTATGTATATGTACACGCTTCCAATGTAATACACGGTTACTCGTTTGGTTGTACGAGCTCGGTGTTGTTACATCAACACATCCCTGCAGCGGGTCACCATCAGTCATTCGCGTTAATGGTCACTGCGTATCGTTCTGATGTCCCCCGTTCGATTAGTCGAGACAAAAAAAAAATAGACAAACGAAATAAGTATAATAGCCTCTTTGGCGTGTTCCATCCGAAAAATAGCTCTCGCGTCCCTCTGTTACAAGTAATCCGATTCACGCTCTTTTTCCCAACTTTAGACATTTCGCTCGGGATGGAAGGGGAAGAAGTTTTGTCGCCGTATTGACTCTTATCGGGTGCGCGCAATCCTCGGCCCCGTAATCGAGTCAAGCAGTCCTCCGCCGAGCCAAGTGAATTTTCTCGTGTTTGCGCAAAAATTTTCCGAAAACGCCTCCCTCCCCTACGAACTTTGGGAGCAGCTGCGAAAGCAAAGAGAAAAAAAAAATCCACGTTTCCTCGCTCGCGGAGCAGAGGAGAATCTATTTTTTTTTTTTTCTGTCAATAATATCCGAGCCGTCGGATCCGCGAGGGCGCGCGCGTGACAAGAACAACCGCACAGCTCGACAAGCTGCAGCCGGGAGCTCCCGGGACGCGTTAAATATGCAATTCGTGTTTCCATTAGACATGCGATAGAGAGCCACATTATACTCGCGTGCAAGCTGGTCCGTGTCCGTGGGGATTTGTTACAATATACATCCGCGTGCGGCTCACGACTGAAATCGTATGAAATTGAAAATTACGTATACAATTCATACACATGCTACGAGGGGTAGGGCTGCACTGGATTACTTATGGGAAAAAATGGGGACTCGTAATGGGGATGCACCTCTTGGAGAGATTGAATATATCCGCGGCCACGGTTCCCCAAGTATGGCCCTATACGGTTCATATAGATAATATATAGCATCCGTATATCCGTCCTCTCCAATCTCGTCGGATTCGAATCTTTTGGCCGCCCAAAGCTTTTTAGAGGCGAAGACGGGCGTCCCGCGTGAGAGCAGCTATGTATATAGGTACGGTTGGTTAAAGCACTCTAGCTGCCTCCATATCCATTTATCCTGGCCATACCTATACCAGGGCACAGAGCAGTACAAGCAACACCGGCATCTCCGGTCGAGCTTGACGCTCGTACATATTATATATGTATATACGTGGGTGCCGAAGGTAGCCCATCACCCGCCATCCACAGGAGGAGAGAAAGCGAGCGTGGCAGGGTTGGATGGCGGCATCACTCCCCCCACCGCTGCTCTTTCTCTCGCTCCCATGGGCAATGTGGTCACGTCTCGCGGTCGTCATGGAAACTCGGAGCAGAGAGCCGATTCGGGATGAAAAGCATTACCCTCCACCCTGACTCTCTCTCTTGGGCCCCCCCAAACTCCGACGCTCTCTCGTTAGTTCGAGCCCACGCGTCCCGAATCGTAATGGGAAACGTACAGATGCATTAGGAGCCGGCTTTGCTCTCTCTCTCTTTCCTCCCCCTTCTGTACGATCGTGCCACCATGGTATACGTACATATATACCCACGGCGTACGCCTTCAAAGACCAACTCTATGTATATCATACCTATTCACGTCCTGCACGAAGATTCCCTTCCCTGTATCGATGAGAGTGTGGCGCGTCCTGACGTTCCACCCGGCGCGAGGATGGCCCGTCACGTCTTCAGGTGTACCTGCTTCCGTACGTGCAAGGGCCGCTATCGGCACTGACGACAGCCCATACACCTTATACATACGTGCATGTACAGATAGAGAGAGAGAGAGTGACAGCACCCAAAATTCCCTTGTCCCGTCGTATATATATATATACGTGCGCCGTAATCGAGAGAACGTGCAAGGCCTCCTCTCGGCTCCTCCTCGATGCAAATGGAAGTGATATCTTTTCGCTCTCGGTATACCTATATACAAGATAGTGCGCACGGTGATTTTTGTATACCTCCTCTCTTATCTTCGTCGCACGCGCTCGCGAGACAAGTTCTCTCTCTCTCTCTGTGCCCGAAAATCGATGTGTGTGTGTGTATACGCAGAAACTTTTTTCATTGTCAATTTTGTTTACGAGAGCTCGTCGCAGAGGAGAGTTGGTAGGAAAATTGTTTAAAACAAAAAAAAAAAAAAAAAAAAAAAAAAAAGAACACACACACACACACACACACACACACACACACACACANTTGAGCAGAGCACAAACACCGACCGCACCCACACCCCATGTACACAGACGGTCCCGCTCTCTTCACGTCTGCCTGTATTTTGCAAGTGTTACGTGGGCCCGGGCTACATGTAATATAAATACACATACGTACATAGAGTCCGAAAATTGGAGTTTATTGCCCAATAGACGTTGAAACAGGGAGAAACTAGGGGCTGAACAGGGACCAAGTAATTCTAGGTCAGACTGTCGGCAGAAAAAAAAGAAAAGAAAAAAAAAAAAAAAAAAACAGATACGCAAGAGAGCGAAAAAGAAGATGCCATGCAGCAGTGCAGCTACACGGACTGCTTTTCAAAGTAGATAAACCGCTGTCCCAACTTATGTACACGAGTGGCAAGCAAATAAAGTTTCGCCGTCTCGCGAAACGACTCTCGCGGCCCTGCGATAGGGGAGCGGGGGGGGGGAAGAAAAAAGGGACAGCATAGTTGCGCCTCTTACTGCCGCTGCACCGCAATTGAAATCAAATCCAGCAGCCGGCAAATTCTGCGGATGCATGGGCATGACTCAAAAAGAAGGAGGTGGACGGACACGTATACGGCCGGACCATACAACACAGCGAGACCTTTCGACTCTCTGCACGACCAGGTACGGTAATCCACTTTCTATTCGTCGCGCGATGCACCGGCGTGTGTCTCAAACCGCGGATGTCGTCGTTGTTGCAGCTTCATGCCAGTCTCGGGAAAGGGTAGGGCGAGAGGTCTCGTAACCATATTCGCATATTATATATATATATATATATCCACACTTAGACTTAGCCTGCAGCTAAAGCTATATAGATATATAAATATGTGTGTGTATATCCTTACAGGTGGTATATGTATACAACGAGTATGGTATATGTATATTATATACGTGACAATGAAACCGCACCCGCGGACTCGAATCTCACTCCTGTCTGTTGCGTGCGTGTCCTCCGCCGTGTGTATCGTATGTACTTACTTACAGTCTCTTTCTTCCCCCGGTCGATTAACACCGAGTGAGGGAATATCAGCGACGAAAGAGCGTATGCACTTAATATATAAAAACAAACTCTCGGACAGTCCGGAGTACAACACCTATATAGCGTCTCGTACTGTTTCTTTTATCTTTGCCTTTATGATGGCTATATGCGTAGGTACATGCCTTTTTTTTCTCCCTCGCACATCGAATCCTTGTACCCCGGACGTGCGTGTACCTATATACTTGCTCGCGTGTATCGAATATCCACGGCTGAAGAGAGGATCATTCCACCGCAAGCCGAAGAGAGAGTGTGTGTGTGTGTGTGTGTGTGATCGTCACCCCGGCGACAATGACGACTGATTACCTGACCCTCTCTCACAAATATAAATTATCAATCCGAAAAGCATGTAAGTTGTACTTTTTTTTATTTTTATTTTTGCTTTTTCACGTGTTGCATGTATACCATATACCCCGCATAATGGTTGACCCGACATGGTCGAGTATAATATACCTACTATCGATACAGAAAATTGAAATCCATACGCGTACCGCACATAATATTTATATACACGCAAATGAAAGTCAGCCAATCGGCATCACGTATCACATATTCGAGTAAACAAGCAAAGCCTATATTATTATGTGAATGCGTAAACATGCGAGTACACACGCCATACAGGTATATATATATATCGTAATATTTGACTGCAGGTTACTTATATCCCTAAGTATATTACTAGACAAGCGCTATGATGATAAAAGTAATATAGTGATGTCGCACATTTATACCTATACAGGACACGTGTATCAACATGGAGGAGCTATACAGTTGTGAATCGGCGGGTATACAACTATACCATATGTATGTATACTGTTGACGGGCACCGTCGTATCCCTCCCTTTTGAATTATTTACCTGATGGGTTGGTTGCTCGGTCGACGGACAAACCGTGATGGTAATTGAAGCGTAAGTCGATAGGCTAGTTATACCAGAACATATACGGCCATTACTATACCCAACCGTATATCAACTCTACACACCGAGGGGGGTATCCTCTGTATCATATCCAAAGCTCAACTTTTGCGATGAACCTGCACGGCAATCCTATATTTTAATCATGCAAGAGAGAAAAAGAGAGGATCCGACGGAGACCGGCAGCTGACAACTTTCTGTCGTACGGGAGACGGGACGCGACTTGTTTATCATGCGTAATGTAAGTCCTGTTGCTGCGCGTGCTGCAACTTCTTGTGGGAAAAGGTTATTTGGCATTCCTCTCGCATGGATCTGTCATTTGCTTCGTCATTTCGAATTCTCTGCTATGGTATATTTCGACATTTTTAATGCCAAAGCCTCAAGGTATACATTCCATGTGTATCCAACCCGGTACGACTGTATGTTCATGGATGCGCATGACTCATAGCTATAGCTTTTGTATTTACGTTGGTGTACATGCTTATGGACAAAAAAGAAAAAACGCGCAATCCGTTAAAAGGGGATGATGACCAACCGGAGTATCTACTTAGCTTAAAGTCTGGAAATTGAGGAACGCCGCGTTGCTGGTCAGTTGTTACATGCAGGCAAGGTTTTCACCAGACAAGATAACCAGAGCGAGTAAGTGTTTTCTGAAAGATCTCGTCGGTCGAGTAAACGAAAAACGACCCCTTACTTCATTCCCTTTCCTCTCTGTACCCCAAAGCTGTCTGTTATAGCTTTGGCGCTTCATATTGTACAGAGAAACACGCTATACATATCTATACTACACGCGAAAAAGAGCAAAACAGCCAATATATATATATATATCCATCGCGATATTATTCAGAGTCATTGTTAATCATCCCCAGGAAAATGAAGGACGTCGACTCGGTGCACGTGCACCCCAGTGCGTGTGCAGCTTTGTCCACACACACATATATATTTATATATATATAAGATAAGCACGTGTGAGTAGGTGGAGAGATGCAAAGCCGAAGCGCGCGCGTTTGCTCTAGGACTCTTACTCTTCCCCCCTCGCGTCTCTGTACGTATATATTATGTGCATGTGTTGCAGGGGAGATATACACAATCAAATATAGGATGGAGGGGTTGCTAACTATATAGGGAGACGGAAAAGCACGTGCTTCGCATGCATTGCCACACGAGCAGCTACATATATATATATATATATATATATATATATATATACACGAAGAAAAGTGAACGGTGCACGCGCACTTTGTGACGCGACGGATAGGGGCGCGTCTTTTTCTCCTCATCGTTTTCAAATCCACTGATTGATCGTCCAGCATTTATGTACACGTTTGGGGTATATACAAGGGACGGGCCGATGTGTTCTTTGCGCATTATATTCCTTTCCTTGATTTTTCCTTACGTTCCCTGTACCATCGCCCGAGGGGGTCTTTCTTCTTTTGTGTGTAGCTCTCGAATTTTTTACTCTTATCCGTACCAGATACGCGAGTCTCGTTATCACCGTCGGGCTTACGGGATATACATCCGGGCCTTGCACAGCTCAAAGCCCTGGGCGCATTAATTGTTCGGATGATCGTGCAAACGTGCGTTCGTGGAGGCAGCTTTGACGTATATATGTTATACACGTATGGGCGATCGATGGCTGATTGACAGGCCGAGGCGTTGATTAGAATCGATTCTCGACGGGATAAAAGAGAGAAAAAGAGAGGCCGTAGTAGTAGGGGCTGTTTCGGGGGGGGGGGTGTATACAACTCACGGAGAGGACCGCGGGGCAAAGGGGAGACGGCGGGGTGTGTGTGTACCGACTGAAACGTGTTGTGTGGGGGGAAGGACAATTTTTTTTTTTTTCCCCTTCTAAAAGCGCTTGACGCTTTACAGACACGCAGCAACTAATAGCCAAAAGCGAGAGGGGGCTGAAACAGCGTCCAAATGAATTTCTAGGAAAATCCCGTTTGGGACTGATGGATGGAACTTGCTTGTTGACCGACAGGTGAACTATCGTTTTTTTTTTTTTTTTTTTTTTCTTTTTTCCAAACGAGAAAAATATACATGCATTTCTCAAAAAGTAGGTGTACATAGTTGCGAGCTTGTTAACCCGAGAGATCATCCCAATAGTTTTGTTCACGTGTCGTGGTGTTTCAAACAGATGTACGTGTACCATAAACTGGGGTAAATGCGCATATTGTCGAAAATACACGAAAAATTAATAGAACCACAAGAGATTGCGCGCTCTCATGTCGGAAAAACTGTGCCAAAAGAAAAAAGAAAAAAAAAAAAAAAAGGGGGTGCATCAGCTGCAGTGGCAATAAACACAGCAGTGGGTATACTTATACATATACATACATTGTGGAAAGCATGTATACAGATCAGCCGATGTGGAGCAATCATATACCTACTCTGCATACATGACAATCGAGCTGCATGCAGCAGTCGTGCATACTGTACACAGCTGTATCACACACACACACACACACACACACACACACACACACACACACACACACACACAGTGGTAGGTATAACAAAAGTGCCGAAACGCTGAGTTGGCTTTAATTAAGCCGGCTGATGCCGAGAGAGAGAGAGAGAGAGGAAAAGGCATGTACATATATACGCAGCAGTAATAGCGCGTTATAGCGTCAAAGACACATGTATCCCACGGGGGCTCTCGCCGCATGAGTGCCTCCACCGCAATCGTGTACGCGACAGTTGTTCGACGCTAATCTCGAAAAAATGAAAGTCATCCGTTGTTAAAGCGCAGCAGAGAGCCACCATGCGACTACAGTGTGCACACACATATATATATACAGAGCAGAGAGAGAGAGAGAGACACGCGTCGCGAATCGCGAACCGAGCGACAGATTTGCGGTCCGATACGGGTGGGAATTTCTCTGTATATACACACGCGTTTTTCTTCCCTTTGTTTCTTTTTTTTTTTTTTTTTTTTTTTTTTTCACCACTTCATCCTGCGCGATCTACCTACGTGCACGTAAAAAATGTCCGCCCAAACGAATCGTTCAAATCGCACCGACCAACAACCAAACCACGCCATGTCCCACGTATATAAATACATAACACGTATATTTATTCCCGTGTGCGGGTTAAAGTAGTAAGTATGATACAGTACACGCAGACCGAGGGAGGGATTTGCCGGACGCGGGGGGAGTCTAATCCCTTTGGCTCGTGTTATATGCTGTGTGTGTGTACAGACTGGCGCGGTGTAGTGTTTCACGAGGAATTCTTCTGTTCTCCTCCTCGATTCGACCGACACGAGACTTTTTTTTTTTTTTTTTTTTTTGCAACACACAGAGAGAACCATCCACCCCCTGTATTGTTTCGTTTCCCCCAAGTTGGCAGTCGTCGCGGTCGACCCATTTCTTTTACTGCGCTCCTACGTTATAGGTGTATATACGCGCGTGCGTAAGTATATGTAGGTGCAAGTATACTCGTGCACGGCGCGCGTTCTCGAGTGGTTGCGTGTGCACGGGGCTCCCAACGACTTGAGGCGCGCTCGAGTGGCGCATTGATTTTCTAGAAGGCCAATATGGACGGGTGGTGGAAAAGGGAGTGCGTGCGTGTATATGGAGAGCCCCAAGGGGAGAGGAGAGAACAAAAAAAAAAAAAAAAAAAAAAAAAACACACCTAATCAAACGAGGATGAAGAAAAAAGTGCACGCGCGTGCAACGGTGCCCTTTCTTTTTACTCCACAGTTGGCGACTGCTTCTACAACAGGCCTGCCTGTCGTGCCCCTTTTCGCGCTCATATATCCGCTTTCTTCTTTGCACGTTTCATATACACCCCACAACTGTTACTCATAGACGCGAGCAGTTTCTGGTCCATGTCGTAAATAACGATTTCGCGTTCGGGAAAAATATACGATAACCAACCGATACACCTCACGGAGATCCATCTTTTTCGTGCTCTCTGTGGTACCTATATATGTGGAGCGACACACTATACGTGCTTTACTCGTTACGTACAGATTGCGGGCTTCTTTTATTACGACGATTTGTCGCTCCCTCCCCACATCGCAGTCATGCTTCTTGTATATGTACGCAACCATGTGACTAATGAGCGTTACGATGACGCAATGATTTTTGCCGGTTCGCTCGCCGCTGACAAATGGGTTGCCACCGACTGGATCAACCACACACTATTTACCGTCTCTATTATGCGATGCTGCTCGCTCGGTCCCTTGGGTATATCGTGGCTGGTTAACGTATGATATACCCTTGCCGGTTGCTGTGATACCCCGAAAATTTTCTTGATGCATTTCGAGGACCAACCGCGTACTTATAATGCATAATTACATGTCCTAAATCCTTTGACCCGCATGGAAAATTGTGTACATACCGATTGGCTGATGGTTCAACTCCAACTGCTGAGGGAAGGTATACGGTACTTATACGATTTGAAAAGTGAATCAACTCTGAATTTATCAGACATTTATAGGTTTTTTGAGATTAAATTATTTTACTCCGCGGAACGGAGCTGTACGAAAGTAAAGTTTCATCGTAAATCGATTTGGTAAAAATACGACCATGTAATGGAGTGACTATTGGTTTTATACGGTTCGAAAAATTATTGGATTCTTTTTTTTTTTTTTTTTTTTTTTCAATGCTCCTTAACAACGTTAAGGGACAAAAAGCTTTTCACAGAATAATCAAATAACACACACACGTATGGCTGGTAAAAAGCCATCCCGTCGTTTATCAATAAACGCGAGCGCTATGTGTCTCAATTACCTATCATCGACGGTGGCCTTTATGTGATAGTATATATATATATGCATATATGGGACGTACCTACATTGCAAGTATACAGAGAGACACTGTAATAAAAAACAAGAGCTAAGAGAAATTAGGAGACTCGATGGGAGCATTCAATTGGCCGATGTCACTTTTAATATGCGTCAAACGAATTTTCAAGCCAGTGATTCATCGTTCGTTCGCATCGAGAAACCTAGAGAAAAAAATTAAAAGGGTACCTCAGCGATAAGGAACGAATAACCACGCTCCGTGCAATGATACCTACATAATGTGTGTTTCGTGGGGAGGAAAAAAAAAAAAAAAACATGCGCTCAAGGGGCCCCAAAAAACCGGAAGGCCACGGCGCGATGGCTCTTATCGAGCGGAATTAATCATTTGTTACTCGTGATTTATGCCTACCAGATGAGCCGCTGCTCTTTAAACGAGCGACACACGCGTTCGTCACCCCATACACACACTACCGACGCTGTCTGTGCATATATACGTAAGGTATACATGATGTGTACTTAACATAACGTGTACAGATGAGCCGCGCGTGCACTCGTTCCCTGGTAATTCGAAGCCCTTGCGCGATTAGATTAGCAGAGGCTTTGCTCGAGCGTGTCTGCGTGGGGTAAGAAAAAAAAAAAAAAAAAAAAAAAAGAACTGTACGTATACATACATTATACATGAACCTCGACCGGATGGCGCGTACAAACACACCACTCGAGAGAGAGAAAAGTTGAAACGTTCAAGGAGAAGGAGGAATGGCGCAGAGAGGGATCCCAGACTGAAATATATATCTCATCCAGTTAAAACGCTATCAGTTCTAATAAACGATCGTGCCCCGGCGACGACCACGGCGTCGTTAGCTCTCCTGAAAACGACGCCGAAAATTACCAGCTCTCTCCTATATGTATATATATACATACACCTATGCCTATACCTTTTAATGTTCCTGTGCTTTGCTGGTGTGCTGTTACAGGTCGTTGCGTCTCCAGAGAGAAAAAGGAACCTGTACGTGAAAGGAGAACCTCTTCATGATTATAAATCGCGTGTTTTGAGCCCGAGGACAGGAGAGGGGTGGGTGGGGGGGAGATATTTTTTTCCCTGATTTCACGTCTCGTAATCCGGGGAGACGCGTGAGAAGCGAAATTGAATGGTTAGCTGGACGAGCCGTATTGCAGATATACGCGCTGACGGATGAGTCGTCATTTTTCACTGGCGTCGGCGACTGATAGATGCTACGGGGTGGAGGGGGCAAAAATGTATATAATGTGGCAGCATTAATTTGGGAAATGGGGACGAGGAGGCGAAAATTATTCGGGGAGAATCGGCAAATCCCATTATCCATCCGATTTGAGTCGAGGATGGCGTATACGCGCGTATATATACGTTCACCCGGTCGCTCGACCGCGTCACCGGGAAAGAATGTGGAAACCGAGGTGTCCGAATTCCACGGGGTCAAGTCATAGGTGTATTTATCGGTAACGATAATTTCGATACTTTAGGAGACAGCTCGGCACGCGCCGCGGGGGTATCGAGACACGCACGCATAAGTAGGCCAACCGGCGCACGGCGCACACAACAGAAACGAGAATTTGCATTTTTTTTTTTTTTTCCCTTCCTCCCGTTTATTTATTGTTGCTATCGTTTCATTTATTTTTTCAATTTGATTGCTTCGTGGAGGGACACCGTGCGACGACTGATACCGTCGTAGGCACGTTTGGTTCCGGCTCATTCGGATGGTAATTTTGGCGATTCTGGTGTAAGTACGAACTTTCGCAGGACTCGGTTCGGAGAACGATATCTCACCGGGGCTTACGGCACTATACACTGCGCCTCCGGGAAGTTTCAAATTTGTTTTTGATTGATTCGTGTGTGTGTGTGTGTGTGATGTTTGAACCGATGCGAAATACTGCCATCTCTCTCCCTCCGACACATCTACATATACTTAACGTGCTTGAGTTGGTTCTTTGATCACAATGTGCAATCGGGCAGGCCTCTTTCGAGATCTCGGGAATTAATTCGAGTTTAGGAAGCGAGTGGTAAATTAGCGCCGGGAACATAACGTGATTACGTGATCCATATGAGTATATATTATATTACGCAGTGGCGGTGTATATATACATGCAAGGCGATAATGTGTTGTTTGAATTCTGAAAGTGGTCACTTTGGCGAAAAAAAAAAAAGTCTCTCGGTGTAATTTTGGTAATTTCAAGGCGAGAGAAGTTGTTCCCGGGGGTGCACGGGCGTGCAAAGATGCGTTTAGCAAAGTAATTGCCGTAGTTAAGGACCATGTATAGCGAGGTTTTAATTTGTAAAATTTGTAGGTTAGGCCCCCGCAAGGAGGAGGAAGAAGAAGCGGCTGGCCAGTGTATAGGTGCAAGGCAACAGCCATTACGACCAAGTTTAGAGAGAGAGAGGGAGGGAGGGAGGAGGTCAAATTTACGAGAGGGATTTTAGCTGTTATTAGCCGGGAAGAACGAGAGATTCATCGAAGCCGCATTACCGCGGTGAGCGCGGAAGGGCTATATATATACACGCGAGAAAAGAAGAAAAAAGGTCCGCGGATAAATTGAATCGACAAAGTTTTTCCATCTCGAGCGGGTGCAATGGCTGGTCCATATATATATGTACAGCGTCGCTTATTCTCCCATCGATTGGCCATCGCGCCCCAGATTTGCGGTCATTAGCCCAGATATGTAAGCTGTATGTATATAACGTACAGAGGGAGAGCTTGCAGCGGAAGCCATTATCCCCCTCTAATCCAGGGGCTCGCGCGGAAATCACACCCTTCCTCCCTCCGATCCATTCGCGTACTCCTTTTAGATACCCTATGTCACACTAACTGTGTACCAAAATGTGCCCGCGCAGGCGCTACGCGATAACATGTTATATGTAAGTATAGGGACGTGGATTAAAATTCAGGGAGATGACCGGCGTATACCTGCAACGGTATAGGTATAGATAAAGAGCAAACGAGGGTAAGTTACGAATCATCGGATGCAAACGTAAGCGCAAAAGCGCCATAGTTGTCGGCAACAGGGATGCTCCATTCGCCCCCTCCCTTTCGGTTATCCTTTTGGAGGAGGGACCGAATAGCCGAGGACTTTGTCTCGTCCTTGCCACTCGGGCCAAGTGATATGCCCGAAACTATACATTAGACGGGGAGAGAAGGGTATGGGGGTTGGCGCTGGTATAAGGTGTAAACTTTGCTGATTTCTCTTGCTCTGCGTCAGCTTAGCGCGCAAGAAACTCCGCGGGAGGAAGAGCCATCACCAGCCGAGCACCGCGGGTGTGGGGGGGGGGGAGAGAGTATCCGAGCCAAGGCGCGATACGAAATTGTTGTTGCACTAATGGATTGGCGATTAATTGTTGTTGAAGGGGATCGGACAGCCAGACGATAATATATACTGCTTTGCCATACGTATATGAATGTAACGCCGAGTAAAGTGTGGGCTTCTCACTTCTGCCGAGCAGTAAGTATATTTGGGAGGGAGGGTGGAGCGGCCGAGGTCGCGCTCTGCGTGTAAAACATACGCAGTGAAACAAATTAGATTGGAAACTATCGCGAGGAAACTTGATAAAAGTTATCCTTCGGGGCTCCGGCTCCTTAGGGCTGATGAAATTATACAGAAGAACGCGAGGACGGTGACTATAGAGGGTTGGGGGGGGGGGAGCCTAGCGAGCCGGAAGCTAATTTATCTTCATTTGGCCTTTCTGCAAATGGGAGCATGTGTAGTCGAGCAAAACTTTATTAATTGTTCCCCGGGATAATTACACCGGCACACTGCACGAGGGGGCGAGGCAATGATTCGACGACGTCGCTCGAAGAGCAAGGAAACGATGGGGTACCAGTATAGTTGGAAAGACAATCCAGACAATTTGCTGGGATTTGAGCGCAGTACTTATCGGTACGGTGTATAACATCATGTTGTAGTATTTAGGTACATCACTTGTTACAAGAACAGAGAGTTATACGTTGTCTCCCCCCGCGGTTGTATAACCTATACCCCGAAAATAACCTTTAGATGAATTTTGGAAATCAGGGGAACTCTCTCTCTTTTGGTGTGGCATGGATCTTGTGTATTATGCCCCTCCGAGAATTTTAATGGAGTTTTTCTCGGATCACCGGAGACATCTTTCGCTCGGATTTTTTTTTTTTTTTTTTCGAGGCCATCGATCATACACACTCGATGGTAGAAAGCGGCGAGGTGTACAGAGCCACCGGAACAGAGAAAGATTAATCGTGGCAAATCGTGGGTAAAAATATCGGCAAAGTATATATGTATACGGGTTGTATTTGCGCAGCTTGATTGTTTCGGGAGAAAGTCGCTCGCAGCCAAGACGACGATCACATGTATACGCAACACAGCCCCGAAAAAGAGAGAGAGAGAGAGAAAAGTGGATATATGGAGCTAATTGCTCGGCTCACATGTATACCAATGCGACTGATAGGCTTCCCTCGCTGAGCATCGTATATCCCCCGAGTGCGCGCGACGCACCCTTCGCCTGTTACGTGTATATGGAGGAAATTCGAAGCGGAACTGCGGAAGATCGGCGCCGTGGCTGAGCTCTCGGATTGGCCGACATCTAAGGACTACGTGTACATATATATATACACGACGACGACGAGGACGAGTATGGATCCTACATATATAAGGTATACCTGCAGGTGCACGTGCAACAAAGGAGAAAAAAAAAAGAAAAAAAAGGGGGTGGGAGGTCGAGGTAAGGCGGCGACTGCGTTGCCTGTTCACTCGAGATGTGCGCATCATCGATAATCGAACAAAAAATGCACGAGACAAGTGCCTCGATCGCTGGGGCCGGCCGGTCGTGGGCTCATCTCGGATTACCCCAGACTCACGCAGTCAGCCGAGAGATATCGAGTGCAACTCCCTCCCATATGTGCACCCAGGTACATATATATATACGAGAGTGCCGAGTCCTTTTATGCATATATATATACATGTACCTATATCAGAGGTATACCATGCGTGTGGTGGATGTATAGATCCAGTTTCAAAGCATGCCCACCAACATTCTGTACTCTAATGACTCCGTGTGGGTGTGTATGATGGGTTATATATATATATATATATTTACGAGAGGGATTTTAGCTGTTATTAGCCGGGAAGAACGAGAGATTCATCGAAGCCGCATTACCGTGTATATGGNCGTTCGTTCTTCTCACCAGTTCTCCCACTTCGACGGAGGGATTAATTCAATTGAAACACAATAGTCATATAATAATGGGATTAGAGGAGTTGGAGGAGATGATACGAGGTCCGAGAAGACGCTCGGGGTTGGACCGATCTCGGGTTTCCTCCTCTCGCCGCTCGGCAATGACAATAATACTAATAACGGGAAGTGTCTCCGTGCCCCGCTTGCAGATATCGAGTTAATAACAATGCCATTGAACGGCTCCGAGCTACCGATGCCTTGGAATCGAATCGCGTCATCGGTAGCTGGGCGTACAAGCCGATACGACTTCCTCTCCTTTTGACCGCTACGATTACCGGCTATGGTCACGAGTCATTCTACCGCGTATCTACTCCTTTTGTACATTTTCCGTACACGCCCCACTGTACGTTTCTCGTCGAGAATTCGCGAGTTGGAATATACTCGCCGAACGTCAATTTGCGCGTGCCAGCTGGTATTTGCGATGTGGGTAAAGCAGCCGCGAGTGAACATCAGCCGACCGGCGATGAATTAAAGCGCAGCGGCGCCAAATGCATATACGGGTGTATAAAATACATATGGGTCGGTCCGTGGTTTATGCGCCGTGTATTAATTCAATTCGCAGCTGGACGCATCCGCAAATCAGGGGAAATACGCCAAAGTGCGCGTGTGGAAGAAAAGCAAATAAAAAAAAAATTAAAAAAAAAAAAAACATTCCTTTCGAGCGTATACAATGTGTATAACTTATTTACGCAAGTACGGGGGGAAATATTTTTCACCTCGGTACGTCCGTACTCGAAAGGTGGCCGCACACTTTATGACGAGCCATCGCGATTTCTGTACCGCACACAGTCGGCCCTCGAACCCCTTGCGACGTCGAACGGTGGAAAAAAAAAAAAAAAGAGCCGCTTGCATTAAAATCAGGGATTCGCTGCCGTTGTCCCTTTCGCTCGCGTCAAACCCTCGACTCAAGCCTCTCGCGTAATTTTTTCCGAGAACGCTCGGAGGCATCGTAAATTCGAGACGCGCAACGGAGTGTGATTCACGCGGCCCTTACTCCTGTCGTTATACCTCCACATTGCTCGTATATTTACGATGTGGATGCCAAGAAGATGACGAAAATCGGAAAGTTATAGTGTTCGCATGTGTGCGTGAGTCGATGATTGAGAAATTCGAGAGAGGAGATAATTTGAACAAACTAGAAATCGGATAGGCTCGGTGGCGTTGACATGACGACCCGGACTATATATGCTTCTCCTTGCATTGACCCGAAGGCTCCGCACGGATGCATCACCCTCTCCGCAACTCTTGCTTTTTTTTTTATTTGTTTTCCAAGGCAAACGCTGGAGGACGCGAATAAAAAAACTCTGCTTCACACGCTCAACTAAGCCAACGATCACATGCCATACCGATTTCTACTCAGCTCGGGGTGTCCTTATCTTACTTTGACGCTCATTATTACAAATACGTGGATTACGTTGGACAACCGAAATTTGCTCGTCCGGGGGATAAAGCGAAAAGAAAATGCGTTGTAATGTATATATACGCAGGATTAATAGGTTTGAGTGAGTGTACGTATATAATATTATACCTATACCGGACAACTAAGAGATTTGAATTCCACGGCACACACAAGTAACACAGGAGTTGCCGACGACGCGGAGTTTTCATTAAACGAGTGAGTCACACGGAATATACCTACATCAGCGGCGGTTGGACAATGTAAATCACACAGAGTTCAGCGTGAGCCGGCCATCAGGGGCATTAGAGGCCCTCGGCGCGTCTTGGCTGGAAGAGACGACACGTCATCGAATCGTCGCGCGGACAAGAGTGAGAGAGAGAGCCAAAGCTCGTAATGTACACCGAGATGCGGCTTTTTGGGATCAAAACAAGAGTGCCGCGCTCGCAAATCTTTCCCGACGACGCGTATACAGTAGCGAGCTCGCTCCCGATGAATAACAATTTTATTGCAAGCACACGGGACACGTTATACCGATGCTCATATACCGCGCAGGTTCACCCATTCGCGGACAACGGGTCAGCGGAGGATTGTAATATTCGTGTAAAAAAAGTATGCCTACGGTGCACGCGTTGAGGAAAACATGCACATCACGTGCCGTACATGTATATAATACACGCGAGAGAGAGAGATCTCGTTACGGGTACAGAGGAGAATCGAGACGTGTCCGCACGAACAACTGCAATCGAGGCTCTGGAATATGGGGTTTTGTTTTTAAATTTTCTTTTCTTTCATTTCGTCCACCTCGGCCACAACGGAGCCAACGAAACTCGCGTATATACACGAACGTATGGACACGTGACACGTGCACCGCAGCTTGCGAAATTGTCGCGGTCAGCCGGGCTGTCGACGCAGTTACGGGAACGGGGCGTATATTTGCCTATATAAAAGGGAGAAAAATCGATCGAAATGGGCCGACTTCGTGCACGTTGTGCGATAAAAGTTGACGATGGACTACACGCAAAAACGCACAGAGGGAATAATAATACACGCGATATATATATATA